>JAHWFP010056620.1:4495-19639 GCA_023313725.1 Lithobius niger
GTGTTGGCCAGTCCTCGTTCTTACTCCTTTTCACGTTTCACCGATGTACACAGCACTGCTCCCATTGCATGGGACACGATACACACCTTATCTGGTATTAGCCACATTTCCCATGGTTTGCTCATCTCTCATTTTTTTGCGTTTCTCGTTCAGCAATTTTACTCAAATTTTGAGTTTTTCTGCTTTCATCAAAAGTGACTTAGGATTCGCGCTCCTCCTAAAGAAGTGGTAAATCCTTTCTTGGAGATCAAGTTTTTGACCTTATCACTCACTCCTCTCAAATAGGTCAATCCCACTCTTCTCTTTTGTACCATTTCACTTTCTCGTTCTTTCTCATTTTCTTTCTTTTTTGCGATTCCTCTTGCGTATTTAATTTGCGCATTCAGGAGATCTCCTGGGTAGCCTAGTTGGATAAATCTTCCTTTTGCTTCCTAAATATGTGGCGTGGCCATTCTTTCATCACTGGAGTTTCTGAAGAGACGTGAGAATTCATTCAGGGAGATGGCTTTAAGTTGTTCCTTGGGGTGTCCATAGGAAAATGAGATGCCCCTCTGTGAAGCTGTTGGTTTTTTGTACGGTTGGAAAGTAACTTTCCCACTTTCTGTTCTAGTAATCAGAACATCCAAAATGGAAGGGCCCCTTTTTTTCTTCTTCTAGGGTGAACGAGAGATCAGGGTGCCATCCATCCAATTTCTCATACACTCTTTCTAAGTCACTGCGCTCTAACACCGCTCCCACACTAGGAATAAAATGAGAGACAACATCATTGCACTCCATTGCATGGGCACTGAACATAGCATTGGTTGGGAGAAAACAAAAACGCTCATCAGCTCCAATACAGCGAGTGACACCCACCTTAGGTGCCTAGAATCAATCGCCATCCAACACCACAGAAGACATTCTGTCCCACTGATGAACACCCAGGGGCCATCAAACCCGCATATTGTGCACCTAGTGGGAAAAGAACTTGATTCCCTGCTCCAGCACTAGTGGTTGGAAACGAGCGAACGAGAAAAGCAGGAACGCAGCAACGTTGAAAATACCGGAGGCCACAACGTGTTTCAAGATGGTTGCCGTGTTCAAAAAACCAGTAGGGGAGATGTAGAAAAGCCAATTACCTAGGATGCCTGATGAAGACTGAAGCATTTCAGTCGAAAATTCGCAAGGTATTGTTAATATCTGCATTTTGAAAGTGAGCGAAAATGAGTTTCGAACTTTTTACGAATGTTAATGAAGAGTTTCAAAGTACATCCAGTAATAGGGCGATAGGCCTATTGTTAATCAGCCAACTTTGTGTTTACCTTTATTTTTGTTTTTCAATGATAAAACTTACCCTAAATCACCCAACGGCGATTTGGCTTCATTTATTAATTTACTTCGTTTCTTGTATCGAATTGATCTTACTTCAATTTTTTTATTTTTTTTATTTGTGAAAGGCAGTTAGCCACAATGGCACCGCATCGATCGTAATGGGACATTTCAGTCTAAGCGTAGATAGTTTCCAACGAACCCTGGATATTCTGAAATAAAAAATAAAATAAAATAGTTGGTCTAGCTGATTCCCGCTGCTTCAACTCTGCTCTAAAAGTCAGCATTATTGAAGCAATAGTGTTTGTTTCTAATTGTTAGGGTGCATATCTGTTCTCATCGTCCGCCCTTTTTCTTTGATACCGTGGGAAGAATGAGCCCGCTCGCGCTCTTTCTTTGATCCCTAACAATCCTTTTTAGCTCTGCTCCTTTTAAGTCTGCTCCTAAGCGAAATAAATATATAGATACTTACCTCCAGTATACATGCTAAATTCGCTAATTTGGCTTTTCCCATGCTCAAAACAGTCAAATTTCTTAAATTTATTGAATTCAACGCCAGTTGCCTGCATTTCCCGCTAGGCCCGCTGCCAGCGTCACCACTGCAGCCGCCTGCCTCCTGGGGAAATCCCCATTCACTTTTGAGCACACGTGGAGAAAAGATGTGTGTGTGTGTTCCCTGCTCTACAAGTATGGCCGCCAACGGCCAGGATGTACGGTTTGGTTTTGTGAGTGAAGTGGTTTTTAGTGTAACTTCCATGAAGTTGCATGCAAACGTTCGGAGTTATTTCAACCAGATGAAATGGTTGGTCAGCATTGCTTTTGAGGATTTGGTGTGTACTGCTTCTATCTCGTATTAACGATCTTTTGGCCAGGTGACGTGTGTTGTCGTTTGGACAGCGAACGGGACAATGCACATGGCGAACTGGACAGCGAACTGGACAATGCATTTGGCGGGCTGGGCGATAGGCCTATTGTTAATCAGCCAACTTTGTGTTTACCTTTATTTTTGTTTTTCAATGATAAAGCTTACCCTAAATCACCCAACGGCGATTTGGCTTCATTGATTAATTTACTTCGTTTCTTGTAACGAATTGATCTTGCTTCAATTTTTTTATTTTTTATTTGTGAAAGGCAGTTAGCCACAATGGCACCGCATCGATTGTAATGGGACAGATTCGAGTCGAATTACGAATGCAGTACCAGCTTTGGCCAGTACATAACGAAACTTTGAAACGATACCGAGAAGATTAGCATGGCCCCTGTCGCAAGGATGACACACAAAATCGTGAAGCGTTCCACATTTTCTGTAAAGCTATAAATAAGCCTAGTGTGATATTCTCTCGTCCTAACTTTAAAGTCACCCAGAAACGGTAATGGCCAAGGACAGAGATTGTCAAATCTAGTCGAACTATAAGAATGGCAAGACTAAGATGACAATGCACGAAAGGCAGGTGAAGGTGATAAACTTGTTTGTGTTGATCTTTGTTATAGCTAGCTCAAGTTATAGCTAGCTTCGTTTACTACGGTAAAGCTATAAATAAGCCTAGTGCGAAAATATCTCGTCCTAACCTTAAGTCACCCAGAAACGGTGATGGCCAAGGACAGAGATTGTCAAATCTAGTCGAACTATAAGAATGGCAAGACTAAGATGACAATGCACGAAAGGCAGGTGAAGGTAATAAAATTATTTGTGTTGATTTTAACCAGGGTTGGCAATGATTTAATCAAAATGATTTAATCAATGATTAAATCATTGATTAAATCATCAATAAAAATCATTGATTTAAATCAATTTAAAATTAAATACGAAATTAATGCAAAACTATAAGAAATATGCGAAATAAGATAAATAAGCAAAAATTTGTCCAGCAAGCTCTAACACTAGATCACTATTTGGCTAAAGTTATGAGTGACTCCATCTGTTATGGGTGATGACTTACGGAAGAGGGGTACAACTCTGGGATCGATTAATTGGGCTATGGCAATTATCCAAATATAGTTCCAGTGCTCATTAAATATAAAGATAAAGTCAAAACATTCTCTCAATATATGTTCAGCCAAAACATTATCAGCTCGGTCTAGCCACTCGAATGGTGCACTTCACAGTAGGACAAAGTGGACCAGGAGGTGATCGATGTAGCAGAACAGTTACACACTGCAACTGCCTCCACTGCACATGTGGAAAGGGTATTCGCATAGTTTGAACTGGTGCAATGCAAACTTCAAAATCGTTTAGACTTAGGCAAAAGTGCCAATTTAGTGTTTTTCTTTAAATCTATGAATCAAAAACGTTACAGGAAACGAAGCAAAAGTGTTCTTGACTAATAGCACTTAACAAATGACAAGACCTAGTTTTGAGTATGAAAGCCAACCAAGTTCCCATAATTACTGTTGAAGCTACATTGAGCATGAAACTATAGCCTAGTAGTTGTCATTTAGGCTAATTACTTATTGTAGCAGTTACATTGAGTATAATACAATAGCCAACTACAACTAAGTTCTTGTAATTACTATTGAATCTATCTTGAGTATTAAACAACAGCCTACGAAGTTGCTATAATTACTGTTGAAAATGTTATAAAACAATGTCCTATAAAACAATGTCCTACTTGTACTAAGTTCTTACAATACTACTGTTGAAGTTTGAGTACAAAATAATAGCCTACTTAGCTCTAATAATTACTGTTGAAGCTTTTTGAATATGCAATTGCTTGAACTTGAACTTGAATGTACACCAACAGGAATCTCAATAGCTTTTGGCGTTGGGAAGGAGTTTACCCGTTCTTGTAGTGGTACGGGTCTAAGACACCTGGCAATTAGGCGTCTAGGCGTCTTTTGAAGCATAGGACAGAAGGTGCCTGTACAACATCAGCAGGGAGTCTGTTCCATAGGGAACAAACCCGGAATGGTAGGGAGAGTTGGCGCTCCTGCGAGTTACATCGCCGTTGGAAAAGCTTTTTCCCGTTGTTCCTGGTGGGTTGGCCCTCACTGAGTGTGAACCAGGTTGCTGCGATGTTGCTTGAATCACGTAAGCACTTATAGATAGGTAAAGATCAAGTCCCCTCTTGATCTCCTGTAAAGCAGAGTTGGTAGTCGTAATACCTTCAGGCGCTCTGTGTAAGGTAAGTCGTAGAGTCCGTTGACGACTTTGGTAGCACGTCGTTGTACCCTTTCGATTTTGTCTGCATCACCCTCATATTTAATCCACCAGGCTTGGTTGCCGTATTCCAGAGTAGTGCGTACAAGTGCGCAGTAGAGCTGGAGGAAGGTTATTCTATCGGGGAACTAGAAATTTCTTTTAATGATTGCCAGTGCCTTGTATGCTTTGGAGACCACGTAGTTGATATGCGTTGAAAACGAGAGCTGGGAGTCAACGATGATCCCAAGGTCTTTTTGGCTGTTGCTGATTGCGATGGGGGAAGCACTTGGTGACACAGAGAAGTTGATTAAAAGTGATCGGAACCAAATGGGACAATGGCACACTTGGCTGCATTAAGAGACTTTTTCATCCTGTTAACCCAGCTTGCGAAATTGTGGATGTCGTTTTGCATAAGGTCCATTTGGTCTTGGTTGGTAACTGCCGAGAAAATTTTAGTGTCATCGAGGAAAACACAGTGGTCGCTTTTCACTACTTCAGATACGTCATCGATAAAAATAATGAAAAGTAATGGGCCAAAGACTGATCCTTGAATAGTCCCGCTCTCTACCTTCTGGAACGAGGAAATGAAGCCATCAATGACGGTGCATTGCTGTCTTCCTGTTAAGAAGTCTGCAATCCACTGGATGGTTTTGCCCCCGATGTATTTTTTGGCGATTTTATCGATCAGTAGGTCATGAGGAATAGTATCAAAAGCCTTGGCTAGGTCAAAGTAGCCTACTACTACTAAAATAATTTTTAAGCTATTTTAGTCCCACAACTTATAAATAATGTTTACTCTAGTTTTGGAAAAAATTTGATTAAATCAAAAAAATCATTGATTTAAATAAAAAAAATCGATTATTTGGATTTTTTGCAAAAAGTCATAATTTTTTCCAACCCTGATTTTAACTCGAGTTATAGCTAGCTTCGTTTACTACGGTAAAGCTATATAATAAGCCTAGTGCGAAAATATCTCGTCCTAACCTTAAGTCACCCAGAAACGGTGATGGACAACACTGGACCCACTAGGGCCCAGTGTCCTGTGTGTGTTCGGCATTTAGTGGCTTGTGCAGAGGACGGTTTACAGCAGGAACTTAGTTCAGCTGTGTGTTCACGTAGCTATGCAACCCTCTCCATTCCATTTGGCGTGTCAGGTCAGTCAGCGGGACTCAGTAGGATCTTCGAGGTCTGGCGAATGAAAGGTCTTGGGTTCAATTCATGTATCTTGCTTTTATCTATTAAAATCGTCAGTTGGCAACCTGGTAACCTACTCGCCGAAACGGATACTGGGTTTCAAAAAGACACTCAAAGGGATATTTGTGGGACCATGTTCACTAGGCGAACAGTTGCGGTGCTGTGGTCAGATTTCTAGAGGACTATCCGACAACTTTTCTGCTGTGGGACCAGGGTAAGATATAATTGAAACCGCCAATTGCAGCTGTTAGAGAAACCTTGCACCGTATGAGGTGGTTTGGTTGTGGTGAGTGGAGGTGAGACATGGAAGGAAGGTTTTAAAATCTACTCCCAGGTGGAGACAACAACTAGACTGACATTCTAGAGGGTTGTCGCTGAAGCAGTCGGTTTCAGAGTTGGTTCCTTCGCGAGAAACGGAACTGCTACTCTTGTCTTTCTGGTGTATATCACACACACTTTCAAGCGGTATGCCTCATTGAGCATTCCTAAAAGGGACTCCACCCAAGTAAAGGTACTGAACCTTCCCGGAGGCGAGTACTACCCAGTGTAACGTCGATTTAACATTATTTAATTTAATTTTTCTGTTTAAGTGTTATTTTTCGTTTTTATGAACTATACGGCGTTAGTTTCGGTTCAGCTATGGCTCTCTTCAACTTCCGGTTTTGGCGTGCGGTGGCGCTGGAATCGTCGTTGACGTCTGATGGCGAAATTTACAAAATGTGCGTAACGAGTGAAAATCGTGTTACTTCTGGCTTGCATTTTCGTTGGTGATGAAGCAAGTTTCGATAGTCCGTCGTCGTAAATTCGGGAAGTGGCCTCTCCCAATTTCTTCATAGTCCGTCCTGTTGGTCTACAACTGTTTACATGAGCCATGTTGGGGAACATGCATGAAGAAGGACGTGATGCCGAACGACGCCATGACGAGTGAGGTTACTTGCGTTTCGATGGAAGCACGTCAATTTCAGAGGGTAATGGCAGCCGTTTATCCTGAACGTCTAGAAGCAGTTTTAGTCTTCTACTAACGAAGCAGCGAGGAATTTCATCGTGACAAAGTTATCCGAAACAAAAAAAAATGGAACTAATACTCATTTACAACAACGTTGATGTTTATGTCGTGATCGTTCATCTCGTTCGTCCATCTGTTGATTATGAGGCCCGTTTCGAGTTACTGAACTTTGTCCGACACCGTGGTTTCGACCTTCAATCCTTCGCTTGGTCCGTGAGTACATTGACTCTTCGTTTGGTCCGTGAGTACACTAAAACTATAAGAAATGCTGCATCTAACTGTCCGAAATTTGAATTTATTATGCGCCAATACGCCAGCCAGAAAAACCGAATTAGTGTCATATGATTTGTATTTACAAGTTTTTATTTGTTTGCTATTCCTATAGTATGGAATAAGGAAGAATAATTGAAATATTGGGTACTTTTCTCCGAATAGCATAATTAATCCAGGGTAAAAGGAAGCTGAGCTTCTTATGGATTTATACGAAATGTTTTTCTCTGCCCAAAGGGTTATCGCATAGCAAAAATTAAGCCGGGAGGAAATTTAAGAAAAGCAGAGGTTGGGTTATATTTTGCGAAATATTAAAGTACACTTAAGAAGGTAATTCTAGATAAACCTCAGGTTTTATCAACCTTTTTGTGGAGAAAGAAGATTAGCCTATTTATTAAATTATTTATATAGCCTATTTATAGCCTATGGTGAATTACTATTTAGTAGGCCTATAGATGAATTTAATTTGCCGACTGAATTTAATTTATTGAATTCGATCAAAGCTATTAACAGCTTTTGGTGTAGCCTACTAGGGGCAAATATAACGAGTACTAACATGCTAGGAATTTATGAAATGAATGTCTATTTATTGTTACTGTTATTTGCTTGTGTAAATGAATTCTTGGTCTCGACAAATTAAGATTGAACCCGGGGGAATTTGTGCGATAACATTTGAATTAAACTTGGACGAAGTGAAATTTAGGTGTTACACTGGGGGCCTGTAGTCCGGTTATTTCGAATTTGAATCAGAATTTCAAAAATAGTAGCCTTGTTCAATTTTTTTGCAAATTTTGGAGTTTATTTGAAATTAAATGTTTTGAATTGGGAATTGGATTTAACCCTTTGTGCGCCAGTATTTATTCACAAATAAACCATCCCTGGCCATAATTTCCCGGTGTTAAGTACGAGGACTGACATTGTCCGCTTGATAAAATTGTTAAAAACTGTGTAACAAACTTTTTTATGTGCAATTTGTTGTGTTTTAATGTAAACAAATGCACCCATTTTTCGGTAGCACGATTAACAGCACACAGGCTTCCAAAAATTACGAGAAAAGTTCTAAACTAACAACAAACCCATCACGAGAATTAAATGGACGTCATATGACGTTTGTGGCCCACGAAGGGTTAAAGCTTTCAAATCAAACATTTTTGGATTAAATATAGGCCTATTTTGGGGCGTGGTATTTTTCAAAAACTATCAGAATTGTTCTTGAGACCAGGAATTTTTTTTTGTGAAAGTGTTTGAATATGCAGTGTGCATTAAGATTGCGCAACATATGGTTTTTGCTCTTGCTAGTGAAAATGTCGACAGATGGTCGTACCCCTTCAGGTTCTCCTTTAGGTAACCCTTTGTTGCAAAATTTAAATTTGCCAGTTAATACCCCATTATTGGTACATCAGCAAAGTAGGCAAAGTAATGTGCCTGTTCCACCACTTGGTATGAGTCAAGGAAATAATACCGGGAATGTGCCTCAATCTTCACAAAGTACGGCTCCTGCAGTGAATGTTCAAAACCAAACAATTCAAGTTGATTTGGCTGAGTATATGCGACTTCTTACTATTGAAGCCAATATGCAAGCCACAATGGGTAGTCAGTCATTAAATGTCCCGTTTGTGGGTGCTACTACACAGCCACAATTTACTACTGTACAAACTAACATTGGTTCAGCGAAAAAATGAACCATCTTCTACTTTGAATGTTCGAAATCAATCGATCACAATTGTAACGCTCAAATTCGAAAATTCGCAAAATACCGTACAGTGTGTATTTTTGTTTTTGAATTTGAGCGTTACAATTGTGATCGAAACATTGGTTCAAGTAGTCAACCACCTCTTAACCCCTGTTTAGGTTCAGGTAGTCAGCAGCCTAACTTAAGTTTAGGGAATCAAGAAACTAGTTTATTCGGCCAACAATCTAGTTTAGGTAATACAGCTAGTGCACAACCTTGTAAAGGCATAAGGCCTAAATTTCCTGTCGATTGGTTAGGAGACCCGACACCAACCATCAACAACTCGGGGACACCTTTTTTTTTCTTAGCGCCAAAAAGCGCTAGGCCTATTTTTCAACCTCCAAGTTTAAAAATTCATATCTCCCAGGAAAATGGACTTCATCGACTCTCGTTTGCAGCTCTTAATAAACCTGAACTTTATCTAACATCCTGTGAAAACAGAACTTGAAATTTCACCATACTTTGGTCTACAGCTTCATTTGAAAAAGTGCTCAAACTGAGCGCCGACGCACGCAATCTCCGTCGCCATTTTCTACAAACATGTAAATATTTATTTGTATTTCTCGAATTTATTTCTAGGCATAAAGCCGACTAGCTTAGTGCTGTGCTAGTTTACATGTTTATTACGTCTTCAATGTTTTTATTTTACTAAGGTGACGATTTTAGCAACAATGAAAACTTTGACTACACTAGCGTTATTATCTGCGGCTGCAATAATACATTTAACTTTTATGCGTTATAGCATTATAAAACACAAGCTGGTTTATTTAATCTTTTGCCTAGGCTTTTATGAAAGCATTATTTAACGTAATCTTTTCTCATGAACCCTACCTTGTTCAATATGGCAACACAACTACGATTATTTTTACCGGACATTTTCAGTGTGTATCTTGTATTTTTATTTCAGGGCTCCGACCATAGTGATCTCAAATTCCGAATGCACAGTAAAGCCTTTGCCTTCAATTAGTAATCGTTTATTTTAACTTTGAGCATCAAGCTTCGTTCCCCCCCCCCCCTTCCTTCAATAGTTGCAATGCCTAACATTGTGGTTTTTATAAAAAAAAAATGTATAGGCCTATTTCACGTTGTTTATGAGTTTTAAACTCACTGCACTCATGCCAGGCCTCTAATTGTTCCAATGCCCGCACGTTTCCTTTGTTGAAACAACAACACCAATTCCCTCAATGCAAAAACGCGGGAATCAACTCCCCAGACACTGAGAGCACCCAAGCTACCCTGCCCGTCCGCGCTGTCATGGCCGACTTCCGGTAGTGCCAGCTCGGCCGGTTTTGGTCAGTCACTCCTCCTCCAAAGCGACCCCTCTACCTCACACCCCCCCTCCGTCGCTCTCCTACAGGTCCGCGGTTTCCCTCCTACCTGCAGACAGGCAGCCGGTATATAACCAGACCAGGAGAGATTTTCGATAGCATAGCATAGCTCAAGGACTCAGGCTAGAGGTCACTACGGCGGTCGGAGCAGAGATGTCCAGTCCGAAGGTTGCCATGCCGGGCAAGGTAGTGGTTCAAAGGGTAACTAGTTTATTAGAATTTAATTTTTAGAACAGAATTTCTGAATTTTTAGTCTTAAAACATAAACTAACTTCTAGACTTTGAGGGAATTTGTGGGTAGCCAAACGCAATCGGCATTTTGGTTTAGGGCACCCATGATTTAAGGGTTTAAGGTCCCCTTCCTAAAAACCGGCTTTGTTTCTTTGTTTATGGACTCAGTGTCCATTAAATAATCTAAGATCACCGAGATCTCGCATGTGTTATTGTTGAAGCAGGAGTTTTCAAAAAGGTATTTTTCCTTGTAACACTAATCTTGATTCAGTGTGATTGATTGATTGACTTTAGTGCAAGAGTTGCTAGAGCTTTCAAAGACTATTTTACATTCTGCAAGGGTCATGTTTGTAACTTAGAGAGTTGTGATAACTCAAACCGACTTTTTTCTAGTCCAAATTGTAATGTGAACTTTAACTTTAAGTTCAGTGTCGATTTAATTGTAAATCGTGTGCTTTTAATTGTAAAGCCCCAGTTTTATTTTTGTAACCAACTAGTTACTCCGTGTGTATAAATCTTGTCTTGTTTTATTAAAACAGAAAAGAAAGTTGTTTTGAACAACATTTTGACTTCGAGTCCAATTTAATTTGCAAGGGTTATTTTAATTACAAATCAATTTTTATTCTAACTCCGAAGTAGGCAAATTAGATTAATTACCCATCGTGGTGGCAGTGAACCATGATTAGATAGGTCTTCATAACTTAGGTAGGACGCTGACGCTCTTCTCCTAACCGTGCAGTAGACACGCTATGCTGTTTTTCCGCGAAAGTAAAAACCGCCACTTATGAAGTTATCTAAAGTAACCACAAGTACGCCAGATTGTCGGTGCTAGAGACAGTAGGCACCTCAAGACCCTGTAAGCGCCGCTACAAAACTGGTGGCAGCGGTGGGATTTAAAGGTGCTGTGCCACTACACTCCTTCCCCCCTGCCATACTACCATGCCAGTTCATCTTAAGAAGAAGATGTCGCAGTAAAATCCAAACTGCAAACCCCAGAGACGTCCGTAGCTAAGTCAAAAACGCTACAGAAGCAGATGTCAGCCTTAAGACAACAAAAGGCAAAAACCACCCCGTATCCAGCTGGAGCCGGGAAGCGGCAACCCTCCCTTCACAAGCCGTGAAGCTGCAGGCACGCCTTCGGAAGGCAGATGTTCCTTCAACCCCTGGAGAAGTCAGCCACTGAAAAAGAGGATATGATGCTCCAAGAGTGAAACTCCACAGGACTTCACAAGTGACAGTGTTCAAACTTCAACTGGAAGGACGACCACAACAACATTTTGGATCCGATCTTCGATGGGTGATTGGATGACGGACCGCACAGCGATTGTGTATGAAAATTCAGGTTAGTGCACATGGGTATAGTCCGGTTGCCAGGCCGAGTGTTTATTTTATGTATCCACCTGAGTGCTTAGGTAATATAAGATTGTATTTTTGTGTCCTGACTGGATTGAGTTATAAGAGTTATTTTGCGGCTGCAATTTTAACTGTAAAGATTTAAAACTAGAACGTTTTTTTTTCTTTAAAATTTGAACTAACCTAACTTTCAACATGGAAGATTTAGAAGCGTTAATCGATCATATTCACTACAAAGACTTAAAGAAAGCTTGTTTGAATTTGGGTTTAACGGTGTGTGAAACCAGACACGAGACCGTAGATGTTTTAAAAATAGCATTTAGCGATGATAAATTCACGTTGGATGAGCTGTCAGACGAACTACTCAGTGCCATAGAAAAGCGTGATTCTGCCATTTTGGCCAAAAAGGAGATCGCTCTCAAGGAGAACGAACAATTTCTTAAAGCCGAACAGTTAAAACTAGAAGCTTTAAAGTTAGAAGAGGCGGAAAAAGCTAGAGCTTATGCCTCCCGTGAGGCCGATAAAATTCGGGCCCACGAACTCATGTTACGTGACACCACCGCCCAGACTAGCGATGCCGCTACGGCGCTGGCCATTAGGAAACTCGAGCACGAGTTGGAACTTGCTAATAGACAGATAGAATTAGCCCGGTTACGAAACGCAGACGGTACCAATCCAGTACAGGTTATGCCAAATGTAAATTCAGGTCCACGGCCCGGAAAAATTTCCGATGCCGTTAGATTGTTAAATAATTGGGGTCCTAAATCGGAAATCAATTCATTTTTAAAAATCTTTGAAGGTACAATGGAAACTCAACGTATTCCAAAGAGTGAATGGGTCGTAGGTTTACAACCTGTGTTAGGCGAAATTCTAGTAAAGGTGTGCGATCAAATGAGCACAACTACTATGCACGATTACGATCAGGTTAAATTAAAATTGCTTGAAAGGTTCGTACAGACCAAAGAGTCCGTCCAATCGGCATTTCGCAGTCTTGAAAAAGAACAAGACCAATTATTTCACGAGCATGCTTTTGAGCTCGAGACGTTGTTTTCCCGATGGTTGTCACTCGCCGGTGTTAACGGCGATTTTCACAAGTTGTCTAATTTAATTTTATTAGAGCAATTTAACAAGTCATGCCCAGTGGGCCTGAGAAAATGGTTGCCGGACCGGATTAGATCTGGAACGCTACAAGAAGCAGCCAAATTGTGTGATGATTACACAACTCGAAATAAGCAAATCAACCATGATGTTGCAGTCAAAACTGGCAAGTTGCAAACTAGCGCACAGCCAGCCAGCCAAGCTCCTAAAGCTTCGTCTAATCCACGTAACGGTAATCGAAACCGTAACTCGTTAGCTAACCCGGTTGGGACTAACAGTGACAGCGTAACTAGCCCAGATGCTAACGCTGATATTAGTGATAGTGTAGCTTCTAACCCTAGTCAAACTAACGTTAGAACGTGCTATAAATGCGGTTCGTCCTCGCACCTCCGTAATCGATGTCCCGAGTATGTCAAAACTCAATTTGCTAATGCATGTTTTCGAGTGGGCTCAGATGCCTTAACTGTGTTAAAACCTAGCACCTTTAAAGCCAGGATAGGTAGGAATAAAGTGTTATGCCTACGCGATTCCGGGAGCAGTGTAAATCTCGTTAGTCGAAAACTTGCCAAAACTTGGCCTAGACTAAAACAAACAGCTCAGTGCAAAACCGTAATGAGCGACACGGTGGTAGAGTTAGAACAAGTGGATTTAATTTTGAAATTAAATGAAGGTTTAAAATTGCATGTTGTTGCATGTGTTTCGGAGGCTTCCCACTCTGTTTTCCAAATAGTTTTGGGCGTAAACGCCCTGTCTAAACTAGACGAATTACGACAGCCTAAAAGAAATGTAAACGACGCCCGCAATTGTAGCCCCGCTCGTCCCGTAGCTCCTCCCCCCTGCCCGAGCGCTGCTGACCACAGACAAACGAAAAAGCGTTCCCGTAAACACCGCCCCCGCTCCTGCCTGGAGTCGGGCAGCCGGCCAGCGAGATTGGTCAAGCCAAACCCGGCAGCAGACTTTCTGGCGCCGTCCAAGTCGTCCCGCCCCTCAGCCGAGGCAGTCAAGTCGGGCACAAAAGAGGCCGTTAAAAACGTCCCTCCCCCAAAAGTGCAGACAGCCGGCGATAGGCCGACTGACCATCCAAGTATAGATGGAAAGTTCGATAAGAGTACTTGCAGTACCCATAATGAGCCAACTGGCTCCGTCAGACCTAATAAATTAGCGCCAAGATTCAATGAATGGATTGAACTACGTAACCGCTCATTTAGCAAGCTTTGTCAGCCTAATAGAGATAAACTTAGAAGAGTTAAATCTGAGGACAACCTTGCAGTAAAAAGTGTGTCTGTTAAAACCAAAGTAAGCCCTAAACTTGCTTCTTTTAAGTGCCATTTTGATTTTTTCCCAGAGTTTGGAGAAATAAAATTGCCATGCTTTAACCTAACTTAGCAACAGTTTGGTTTAGTCTATAAAACGTAAATACCGTTTTTTTTTTGTGTACATCCTTAAAAATTAGGACCCGATGTTTTAAAGTTAAACTCTTGTCTTAAGTAAAGGGTGGAAATTTGTGATTGATCATCACAGTTATGGCTCTTTGAATTAGATAATTGTTTTTCGTTAGAGCTAAGGTTATAAATCTAACCTAACCATAGTAAATAATGTCTTTATCAGTAAGGGAGTAGGTAAAACCTTTAAGTAGGACTCCAAACGCGATAACTAAAACTAGTGTAGTTTTTTTTTTCTAAATAAGAGTTTTTTTTTTCATAACTACAAATCTTGTGCAAACCACCAAGACTAACCCAAGTAACGTGTAATGTTTCTCCATGTGGAGTTTCTTTTACTCGAAAACCTAAACAAATAGTT
The DNA here is from genome assembly GCA_023313725.1 of Lithobius niger. Classification (NCBI taxonomy): domain Eukaryota; kingdom Metazoa; phylum Arthropoda; class Chilopoda; order Lithobiomorpha; family Lithobiidae; genus Lithobius; species Lithobius niger. The sequence goes on from JAHWFP010056620.1 coordinate 18,955, forward strand.
TTCTTCATAAGTGTTAAGTTGTAGTGAGTGGTAGGCCGCTACAGACGTGGCTCCATCTAGGACCACCTAACCTAAACATAAAAATTGTGTTTACTGCTTTACTGTCTTAAATCTTCAAGACTAGGACTGTGAGGTCAAGTACAAACCTGGAAAGTGTCATACAAAGGCAGATACACTGAGAAGGTATTTTGTTTAAACTAAAAACAAATCGTTGAGTTTTTATTATTAAACAAGTGGTGAAGCCAAAGTTTGCTCTGCAACCTTTTTGTATTATTAAATTGTTTTTTTTTTGGTTAAGAGGTACGTTGTCAGGACAACCTCACTCAAAGAAACTGTCAGCTTTCCCAATTCGGACCTTACACCAAAATTTTAAGTGCCTATGTTATTCTCCCTGTCACTATCAACGCCTTCCTGGGTGGAAGGATATTTACAGAGATTATACGACACGTTTAAATGTTCATTAGGATCATTCTACGGGAGTTTAGTGGTCCCTGGCTATCTCCTCTTTAAGTTTTTACGAAACATTTTTCTTTATAAAAATTTGTCTGTCTACCCCTGGGAGATAAAGGATAGCCCTGTTTAAACGGTTGTTGGGTATATGCCATAAAACCTCCCAGTGTTGTATTTTGTATTGGTAGTTATAGGTTCTATCTCAAAACCTTTCTGTGTTTAAATTTCCATGTAA
>JAHWFP010056621.1:0-22507 GCA_023313725.1 Lithobius niger
GTCAACGTGGTCACTGGCCAGTAAATTGGAAAGTAGTCAATAGTCCTACTTTTCATTTTATGAACTGGCAAAGTCGCAAATGGTACGATTGATAGTGTACAGCTTAAGTAAAATTTATGGTAAAAACGCGGGGAGTGATTTTGACAGCCTTTACCACCAACCTCAGCCACAGTGCAGTGGTCTGGGTTACCCTGCGCTACACATTACAGAGATGTTAAACAAACCCCCGAAACTATAAAAACAGGAAGGAAAGCTAAATCATCTGGATAAAAATTCAGGTGCGTATATATTTCCATTACTTTTTGGATCTAAATGTCAGACCGACTGAGCGGGAATTGTCCCCTCTACCTTTAAGAGAAAATGCCGAAGCTATATTGTTAAGCCATAATGCGGCTAAGGCCGTTTCCTTTGGCCGTGTCAGTATGGTTTAGCGGTACAGCTTCAGCATTTGGTGTGAAAGGTCGAGGGTTCAATTCCTGCTCAAGCAGTCTCTAAAATTTAAGTCAAAAAGGCAACAGAAGTATGTTTGCATCTATATTTATTTAAAATTTATAGAGCAGAAGTAGTAATGCGTGAGGAGCTAGTCTGAAGGGCCACTGGAGTAAAAAAAAAACAACAATGTCATCTTCCAAGTCTTAGGCATGAAAAAGCGGTATTCTGTTTCTTATTTATAGACAGTTGCTGCAATTTTCAACAAATGGTCTTTTCTTTTTCGTTCTACAACCTTAATAATGTTTAGCAGTGGAAGGGATTAGACAGTTATCATTGTTGCCCGGCTGGTGTCTGGGTGGCTCTGCTTACGTGAGCATCTCAAACGAAATGGTACTAGACGAGCTGAATAATAAAAATAACATATTCAAAAGTAATCTTAAAATTCAGTAGTCTGTGGATTGGAACTAAACTTTCTGCGTACAACTACAGTTTACTAGCAGTTAAAAGTTTTTTAAGTTGTGTCTGGTCTAATGCTGTGGCAGCTAAATCCAAACAATTGATAAATCCTGTGATCTGTAATATTTATCCACCCAAAACCAAAACTGGTAAGAGAAGCCTCCAAGTTTACAAAAAGGGTCGGCCTTTCAAAGTAGTGATATCATTCAACCAGGGAAAAACCGCCAAGGTTAATCCTATTAGCCAAGTTAATCGCACCTACTAATAGTTCGAAAGGTTAAATGAAAACTAGAAGATTGCTACTAGCGGTAGCAATCTTCAAGTTTTCATTTAACGTCCAAAGTATTATTCGGTGTGATTAACTTGGCTAATAGGATTAACCTTGGCGGCCATTCCCTGGTTGAATGATATCACTACTTTGAAAGGCCGATCCTTTTTGTAAACTTGGCGGCTTCTCTTACCAGTTTTGGTTTTGGGTGGGTATCACGACTTTCATAGGCCTGTGAATGACCAAAAATCCCACGGTGTAATTTTCACCCCTACCTTTTTTGTGTGGAGGTATTTTATTGTATGAATGTCCCCATTCATAAATTTCACATTTGCTATTGTCATTCCAAAATAAATTAATAACAAGCGTAACAGTATGGTAATTGCAAGGACCTAATCAATTCCTATGGAACAGTAGCAATCTTCAAGTTTTCATTTAACGTCCAAAGAATTATTCCGTGCGATTAACTTAGCTAATAGGATTAACCTTGGCGGTGCTTCCCTGGTTGAATGATATCACTACTTTGAAAGGCCGACCCTTCTTGGAAACTTTGCAGCTGCTCTTATACCAGTTTTGGTTTTGGGTGGATATCACAACTTTCATAGGCCTGTGAATACAAAGAATTCCACTGTCTAATAGTGACGTCTACCTTTTTTGTCTGGAATGTCAATAAATTTTCTAATTCATAATTCTTACGTTTGTTAACCAGTTAACCGTTACACCAGCCAAATGGACATGGTTTGGCGTATTGTATGCCCATGTTTGGCATGCTTAAGTCTATTTAATCCGATTTGTGAGCGCACTGACTAATAAACGCTGATTTTCGTTCGCTTCGCTCACTAAATCAGCGCATGCCCCTTCACTTGGCTCTCCCGAGGTAAACGTTAATCATTATGAACACATACTACTAACTCACGGAATGTTAAATGTTCATACAGTTCTAATATTCTGGTGGCAGACGAAGATGACTAAAACTAATCAACTCGTCAGCTGTTTAAAATTACTCGTCACTTACACTAGACTGCAAGAACAGTAAGTCTACATAAAATAAAATGTCCGCGTCACGTTATAGAGGACACTATTTCTCCATAAAGAACACGTTCCCATCTCTGCTGACGATGTGCATTTTGTTTCTTAATCTTCTTTCCAACAAAATTGTCCCTTTTATCGTGGTGGGGCAGATAATTCAGTTTGGATTCGTGTACCGTAAAAAAAAAAAGACCAAACCTTTGCAATAAAAGATATTCTGTCTCTTAGTGAACCACCTATTTGCAAAAACAGTGCATTCTGACAATATAAGTACTGAAACGATAAGCGTGCAACATTTAAGCATGTTATAATCTACTGTTGAATGACAATACAAACAATGGTTACAACAATAATTTTGCACTTACGAGCCACTTCAGGGCCACGTGCTTCTAGCTGCAACCCCCATTTTAGAAAAAGGCACTTCCCCATACGACGCTTTACCTGTCTGCCGAAATTTAGATCTAGCAACTTTCCCTAATGAGCTGTAGACGTGTTGTTATACCCTATGAGAATTAACATGGGAGCCTGCGGACTAGTTACTAGTTACTAGTCACCAGTAACACAAATCAACATTATTGAGGACACTTTTTCTCTATGAAGGACACGTTCCCACATTTTCGTGTTGACGTTTTCTTTGTTATTGGACCGAAGACACCTGATTCAAACGATTTGCAAAGATTTCTACCGCATGGGGAATTTACACCAGTATGCTGAAATCACGTATAAGTTGGTTTCAGTTAAAAGACACGGTCTGTTAGTGAGCCGCCATCTGACAACAATAACACTTTAACAATTACGCTCTGACAATTAAGCTCCAACAACAATAAAACGTCTACTTGGCGGCGACACTCTAGCGTGTGTCTAGATTAGCTACATAGCCAGTTGCCTACCTTAACATAAACAATCAATTAATTAAATCAGTTAAACAATAGTGTATAATTATTAGAATTAAAAATATTTAAAAGTAACTTTAAATTGTAGTACCTGTGGTTTGTAATTGCAGTTTCTGTGTAAAACTGAGTTTACTAGTGGTTGGAAAGCTATTCTCATTAAAACATCATTTAAAAGTGAAATCTGCCCTTGTAGCTTGCAATGGTACGTCTGATTCTGAACAAAATTTTACGTTAAACTGTAGTTTTAATTTGGCATTTAGTGTGTTGTAATAGAGTTTGAGGGATTTATGAGCCGATGGGCGGTATCCCTCGCATGACCAATCCCCCACGAACTCCTTCTCAATGCCGTCTCGCCGACATCTTGACGTAGTTCTCGCCTATTTTCGTGTTTGGGATATCGCCCATCGGGTGATGAATCCGATACAATTCGCTCCGGATGGCATAATTACTACACAGCAGGCCAAATTATATGGCTGCACCTTATGGAGTATCAACACACTATTTTCATTAACCCTTGCATGTGGATTAAAATAATTTTGCTGTTTTTCACTATTCGAGTTTTGCTAATAAAAATAAACCAATACATTTATTTAATAGTTTATTTAAAGTCGAGTTTATTTTTTTTTACTTTGGACGAGCGTATAATGATGTCATCAATGATTTTTTACCAACAATCCAAGGTTTAAGGCAGTTTTAAAACAAAGCTGGTTCCTGAAGCAGTTTTTATGCTTGGGTGGACAATTGTTAAATCCCAACTGGCCTGGTTTGATTTTTCGAGCACACGCCGCAAACTGAAGACATTCATTGTCACATTTGCTGAGTAGATCTCTCGCCATCCCGAAGCGTACCAACAATAGACTGGATGTCATCACAAACAATGCAAAAACAGCACACTTCATTGTGGCGATGAATTTAAGGACGGTCCTGAAACAAAAATAGCATGTGATAAGTAAAGTATTCTCAGATGCAAACCTTTCAGTTGCGTTTTCCGCTTCCTGAACAAGTAATTGAATTCTTGACCTTTCATAACCAAAGTTGGAAGCCTTGCCGCTCAGGCATACTGACACGGCCGCCGGCCAAGGCTCGCCTTTACTTTTTGTTGTATTACACGATGAAAAAATTCCACTTGCAATGTTAATATAGGGTTAACTTAATGTAGGAAAATTGTCTTAGAGGAAAACCAACATTCAGTAAAATGGACACCAGCACTGTTACCATTAAATCTTCCTGACCCTTCGAAGGGGTGGGAGTGGGGGGGAGGGGTGATTTTCAACCTTAGTCCACGTATAAGGGAAGCATGGCGGGAGGGGGCCACTTTAAATTCAGCGACATCATGCTCAGTGTTCCTTTTAGGAATTAAAAATAGAAAAAATCGTAAAGTTTTTTATTTCCTATGTCTACTTCATCCTCCACCCGTCCATTTTTGCCATTACAGACTCCATCACTATTTTGTTTACCATTTTATTACTGAGAAGGGGGGCAGGGATTGAGGTTCAGTGGTGTGTCGATAGCTTGGTCATTAGCGCCAACCTCAGTCTCAGTGGAGTGGTGCACTGCGAAGGTTGTTTGCAGCGAACGATTACTGCATGTCTTCCATCGGTAAGAGAAGGTAAATGAAACTACACTAAAGAGATTAAACCCGGATGCTACGACGAGTACTTGTTTACATTTAATGATTAGGCCATTGAGGAGCAATCTTCGTGAAAAGCTGTGGGAAAATTAGCGGTAATACAATAAATATCTTGAAAAGTCATTTCACAAATTATTAAGATTCTGGGTACAAACTAGGGCAGCCCCCCGTATATGGCCGGTTTTATAGAGCATTCAAGTGATTTCCCGTCTGCATGAAAATACTGCGATTTCCCATTAGCACTATGCCAAACTTTAATTGGATTTAGTTAGAATCAGGGTTAAGAGATATACCGGCCTAAATCCCGTTTGCATGAAAATATTGTGACTGGAAAAACATATGACGTTACCCGTACTGTGCCTCTTTGTTGAAAACACAGTTTGAATCATTACTTATACAGAACAGACAATTCCGTTTGGCAGACATTCCATCTGGACGCACAAACAAAATAAATATGAATTAATAGTGGGAATCTCGGTGATCTAGCGACACACACACAAACAAACACACAAATATTACGATCTTAGTTATATAGATTGCATTGTACAAAAATGTGTTTACATGCCTACATTTTATTCCCATTCTTGTTACTCTGCGCAATTACACTCCCAGGCAAGCTTTGACTCGTCTCCAACCTTCGTCATTAATGAAGGGTGAAATATTTCGGGAAAATGTTCAATTTCTTAAACGTTTAGAGCTTTTTGTTTTGCATACCAGTTGTACAAATGAAAAAAGCTTTAGGGAACAAGTGGTAATATTTTGGAGTAGGCCTAACATTATACGCAAAATGTTTTATGCTATTAAAATATTAAATAAATATATGATAAAAAATAAACAATAAAAAATGTGTGTGGCGCCACAAATTGTAGGTACCCCTTACCCCGTTGTTCTAAACTGTGACCCTCTGCATTATTACGACCTCCTTCTACATTTAAGGGGACAAGGTGGTCTCATGGTTAGCATGACCGTCTCTAGTAACAGAGCTCCCGGGTTCGAATCCGGCCTTAGCCACCCCTGGCATTTTCGGGCAGAGAAGGGCCCTGTGATGTCTCGCGCTCATGTAGATTGTGGCATGTAAAAGAACCTAGGATTTCCGATAGGATTTACCAAGCAAAATTGACCCTCTCTCCTTCTGGCACCGTGGCTAACGCTTGGTGCGCGACAAAAAGCAACAGTGTCTGAGAATACAACCTAGTATGTGTAACCACAGATTGGGTCTAAGAGATTATAGTTGATAATAATTATAAGTTGATAACCACACAAGAAAGTACACAAGTTTAACGGAAAAGGAAACAAAAACAAAATATCATCTGCAAATGTTCTTACGGGTGACACCTGAATTTTGTTTAGCTTGTCAACGATAGGTAAATATTCAGGCAATCTGTTATAAATTTTTGGTACCGTGTATTCTCTATTACGTTCTCCCAAAGTATCCTTATGTTTCGATCTTACCTACATAGCGTTTTCCCGTCGTAGACAAAGTAATTGAAACGATCAATTCCTTTGCTGACAGTAGCGTTGCTGAATTCCATACTTGATTTACGTCACTCAGAATTTAATGTTGTGACGAAAGATGAGCAAAGAGAGTGACAACAGTCCAGTGGTCAATGTCTTCGTCTCCATTCATTTAACATAATTATGGGACTGAAAGGAGTGTATATCACAGGACTAATAACAGGGGTGCTACCTGGAGTACCAGGTTTTTTCACAGTTTTGCACATTCCCACTTTTTGTTTTTTTCACATTTTTCACATACCCGGTTATTTTTTTTTCACATTTTTCATATACCCGCTTTTAATTTTTTTTTTTACATTTTTCACATACCTGCTTTTCGTTTTTTCACATTTTCACATACCTTCTTTTTATTTTCGTATCACTATTTCTTCGTTTTCATATATCACACTACTTTTACAATTCTTCAATAAAAATGCTTCTTTTCTAGTAACCATTGTAATTTCTCTGTAATTTCACTCAAAGAGAACGAAATCTAATTCAAAGCGACTCCGCCCGTAAACCAATCAATATTTTTTTCGTGTTCTAACCACAGACATGGCTACGGAATTATGGACCGAAAATTAGCGCGGATAATGTGATTGTTTTTACTTCGTGTGTGCCTTTTGCCTTTTTTCACACCAATACTCGTACACTTTGCTCTTTCAAATTTTTTCACATTTTTCACATTTTTTGTTTACGACTGTCAAATTTTCCCTTTTTTCACATTTTTTCACACTGGCAGCATCCCTGTAACAAATATAATATGATATATCCCTTTCTATCCCATAGTTATGTAACAATGAAGTGATCAGCTGCTGGAGTCGAACCAGCATTCACGTGGTTTGGACGAGAGGATGGTGACTCGCTTTGTTCACGATCCACCTATAGTGGCTTAGTTTTTTGCCAATCATGTAGCTGCTACATTATTTTGTTGGTTGAAGCTGGCAGGGATAAAACTATTTATACCACAGCTGTGACGTCACGCTAACTCAATGCCATCCTAATTTCCATAGGTTAAATCCCGTTAACCGTGAGCGGAAGTGTGCGTCATCGCAAAAATTGTAGGTTATCAAGTTACCCCACACTTTTACCGATAACTCACACTTTTGCCGATAACTCAACACTTTTGACACTTCTGGTTCACGCAACGTGAACGCACACACCACAACCAAAATTAAACAAGTGTCGAAAACCGTAACGCAATGAAAACGTACAAAAGGAATTACTTAACTTGCCAGGATATCCCAAATGAAATCTCTTACCTGCTAACGCTCACATGTCTGGCTGGCCAATTCCAAGTTTATTCCCTCCGTCTATCTCTTCTGCCCCCCCCCCCCTCCACAACCTAAAATGGAATGACCTTCATTCCTACCGATACACCTATTAAGCTATTACCGTTGATTTGAAATAGTTCACAAACTACAAACGCACAAAAAGAATTACCTACCTTGCCAGAATGTCGGCACAATGTCCTTCTATCCCTGCTTCCTCACATATCGAAGTTTATTCTCTCCGAACAGAGCGAGCGAGCTAGCTTACCAGCCATACCTTGCGAAACGACGAGTTGTCTAACTCCCACCCACCCCCACATTCCACAAACTTGAACGTAGCCTACAGTCTATCTACCTGCGAAAGGAATCCTCCGCCTAACACCTACCCCCCTCCACAAACTAAAATGGAATGACCTTCATTCATTTGACATAAGGTATTACCGTATTTCTTGAAGCAATTTTCACAAACACCAAACGCTTTAATTGTTTAAGAATTAGCTCGACGTCCCAACCGTGATATAAGCAATTTATTGTTTAAAAATCGAGCGGTTATCGATTTTTAACCAACGGGTGCGAATATTGCCCGTTTCAAGTATGAAAATAGATCGATGGCGGAGCCCGAGACCATTTGCATACGAGAGCTGGACAATAATCGCACCCGTTGGTTAAAAATCGATAACCGCTCGATTTTAACCAATAACTATTACTAACTTTCTTTTAAATGAATGCAAACTGCTTTTCACATGTTTATAAATACCTGTTATCTAATTGTTAAATTTAGCTGGGATCCAATGTAGAAGGATAGGGGCAAAGTTGAGAATGAGACGCGAGTGTTTGGCCTGGTAAGGAAGAGACTATTATGTTCATTACTAAAAAAATATGAATGATTTATACCCACAAAATGTCCTAGTCTGACAGACGCTGTGTCTTTGAAATATCCGTGACGTATAAGAGTTTTCCACGCATCTGATGTCTTCATTCCCATAATGGCTGGCAATATAAACACACGACCAACTGGTCGTTAAATGTGAATAAACGTCATTAAGCCGTGAATTGGTCATTTAAAAAGTGAATTTTAAGAGACCTTGACGTCATTTAACCATTCAGAAATACAATTAACGACGACGCACAGATTACTACTAATTTTCTAACAGGATGTAGCGACATAAAACCGTGTATCTTCATTAGCAAAATATTCAAACTGGGACAAAAAAAAAGATATGACGTGCAAGAAACGAGAAAGAAAGGTACTCTGTTTTAGTGAATGTTATTACATTAAGACCTCTTTTTTGGTATTTCCAACCGCTCATGGAGCTCTTCCAACAATTCTGTGTCGATACAAAGGCATTTTCTGTCAGTCCGTCAGTCGAAAGCCAAAAATGGTGTATTTAAACAAATGAGATTCCAACAGCTAGCCCAATAGCGTAATATACATTTTTACTGTGTTTTTCACCCATTAACTACTGATACCCAACTCCTATAGGTGCTATTTTATTCAAATTCGCCTTGTCTTCCAATGGGCATTATTACTGTTTGCAGCAATGGTGAGAATGATACGGCATTTGTAACAAGTATCAGTTAGACGATGGCGTTCGGCAACAATAAGGTAAGGCTTTCGCTGTTTACCCGAGTGGCGAAGCCACGAGAGCAATAAAGCGAAAGTCTTATCTTATTGTTGTCGAACGCCATCGTCTAACATATTTCTACAACGATGAGTTGGATCTTTAATGAGTGAGCCATTGTTGCAATAAAGCGACAGTGTTAGTGCATTGTTGCCGAACCATCGTCGAACATAATTTTACAACAAAGATATGCATTGTTAGTCACCGAGCCATTATTGTGATAGCATAACGAGCCATTGTTGTCGGGAATGTTCTTTGCTCCACTTCGTTTTCAAAACTCAATAACTGCAAATAAATGTCATTTTAATCAATTTTAACTCTTTCCTTTGGGTTTTTTTTCAGCTAAAATAAATGTATTATTTTGGAAACATTGACATGTAAATATTGATACGCAAACATTGATAGCAGCAGTAGGTTAGATTTACTTAGATAAGTGAGAACCAATGGCCTTCGTTTTCTTCCTTACGTAAGTAAGAACCCCACGCCTTCGTTTGCTATGCCTAAAATTTTTTTTTGCTTATTTTAAAAATAAATAGATGTTAATTTAAAGTGTGAAATAGTTTCATAATACTTTCGAAACGATTTGGGATAAGTATGGACAGCGATTGTATTTTTGCTACTTAAGTAAGAACCAAAGACCTTCGTTTTCTTACTTACGTAAGTAAGAAACCCACGTCTAGCCGTGGTTCTTACTAGTGGTAAGACAACGGTTTCATTGTTGCAGCATTGTTGCAGCAGTGTGTCTTCATGATATTGTACAACTCTTCCATTGTTGTAGCCGTGCCTTAATTTCGTGAAGATGCACGGCAACAATGAAATTATTGTTGGACTAGAGTGCCGTGCAATCTTACTACCATTACAACCATGAAGACTGCACTGGGCCACAGGGGCTCGGCACACAAAACGAGTAGCACCAGGACAACAATTTTGACCAGGAAGACAAAAAAAATATTAAAAACCCCCACCACCATACACACAATACGAACAAAGGGGAAAACTAGCCTGCGAAAACGAACATTGCGATTTTCAAGTTTAAACATCACCAGCTACGCTATTTTTTGTTCGATTACTTTCGTTCCAGGCTTCCTACAAACTGCAACTCTTTCTAATTCTAGCAACACCGACAATTCATCACTTCGTCAAATTTTCCACAACAACACAAGCCCCCAAACACCGACGTGTAGGCCAAAACACCCCTGAACCAATTTTACGGGTGCTGTTCAAATTCTCGATTTTATCAAAACGAACCGCAATTTCGTTGTGACTTTATTTCCGATTTTAACGTACTATACCTCGTTGGAATTCTAAGATCTTTAGCTTTCCAACCGTTCTATGCGTTTTATCTAAAGATACAAGCAAGAGTAGTACCCCACTCGAATCTTTCAAAGGACATCGAAATACGCACAATACAACACCTTCTCATTTCGCTATCATTGTTATCCCACAATGCTTAGCACGCATCATACTGTTTGGTTACGGTTTCAAGAAGTTGCCTCACGCTGACTGGTCGTAAAGAATACATTTTGGGACAACAGTACAGCTTTATTCAATAATGCACGTGGCTATTTAATTAAAAGTTTGTTAATAAACTCGTTAACCGGAGTTATTTAAAGTGTTTTGTTGGAATTTGTAGATAACCAGCCGGCGCAAGGCAACTTTTTGAGCCCGTGATTAAACACTGTGATGCGTGCTAAGCATTGTGGGATAATAATGATGGCGAAATGAGACGATGATGGAATGATGAAATGATGAAAACTAATCGACTACCTACCAGACAGAAAGGTGGTGGTAGAATCAAAGGGGTGCCCTTGCATTTATTTTGCAGTTTTTCATTGTGCCGTGTAGACGAGTTTGCGGTGTATTGCGGGACACCGATCAACCGAACTGACACAGCCCAGTGGTCGGTGTCCTTGTCTCCAAGCCAAGAGATTACCGGCTTGAATCCAGCGACCGACCTAACTATCACATGAGCCTAAAAAGTCATCAGAAATAGTTCACTAGTGAAAGGGTTAATAATTGTTTTCCTTTGTCCAGTTTAACTTTTCGGTAGTGGCGTTCTTGAAAAAAGACAAAGTATTCGGGTCAAAAAGTAAGTCCCCACGCATGCCGCAAGCCTTTTTAGATGCCCCCCTACCCCGGGGACCCCAAGCAAAGCGAGCTGCACTAGCCCAGTGGTCAGCGTCCTCTTCTCTAAGCCAAAAGGATGCCTGTCGAATCCCGCTATCACACTATCTCATGGGACTAAAAAAAATACTATTGTCTTATACTATACTGTATTTCTTTCACACGAATAAGCATCACTATGATCACTAATCTTTTTGGTGACGATTTTCAGTTACAAATATTATGAATTCGTGACGTGTGGAAACAACCTGATATTATTTTGCTTGATCCGACCGGTTTAATTTTCGAATGCACCTCTGATGGTAAGGAAAAGTTTGCCGTATTAAACCTCGGCCCAGAGTACTCATTGCAACCTACATTCGCAAAGTTGCTATTTCCTTCATAAGGTTTAAAGGCCAGGGCCCAATGAGGGAGCTCATTATCCAACTCAGGGCAGGATTAGCTACGATGCACACGTGCATTTTCTAGACGCGCGGTGACGCTGCGGCGCCGCTGCAGTGACGCAGCCAATCAATGCACACGTGCGTTTTATTGACGCTGCGGTGCCGCTTCGGTGACGTATGTGCGCGTTCGGTTCCCCCTCATGTACACAAAATTATAGTATTGAAACCAATGCGACGATATTGCTTTTTTCGCATACCTCGTGAACAAAAAATATATTTAAAAACCAATGCGACGAATTTCGGTACATTGATGTAGGCTACTAATTTTAGACGTACCAGGGGAAAATGTTATACATCCATTGCAGATTAACTAAAAAATTCGGATAAGTTCTTTAATTACTTCCTAATTAGTCTTCAATCATTTCTGCAGCAACATTTCATATTTCAGGATAGTTCTTTACTCCCCCAATAAACAATTCCATGTCTATTTCTTTGAAATTGGACGCCATTTTCGGTAACGCTTTTGCGGTAAACGACGGACGTGTGCACCGCTCAAGTCAAACAAGGTACTCAGAGACGCAATTGCTTTTATTTAACACTGCGGTACCGCTGCGTTGACGGGGGAAATTGCGGTGCAAAACAACCGCACGAGCGGCGGGCGGTAACACAACGTCGACGCAGGGACGTGTGCAGTACCCAACAGATGGCACGTAAACCAAACTGCAAATGCGGTACCGCACGTGTGCACCGGCGCTTAAGCCTCGTAGAGGCCCGGTGCTTAAGATTTATTGTGGCCCTCCTCCAAAGTCGGACTGGTGAGCAAAAGGCGCCTGTGCCATTTGGAGGGATGCCAGGGGTGACATAAGTTATAAACTAACTCATTCATCTGATAAGTGATGTACGCCTGAACACCAACTATCGGTAGGTGGTCTGAGGGATGTGCGGTAAACTCCCCATGCAAAGTCAAAGGCCAAGTTCTGGAAGCCGTCCTTGTTTTAATATTCTGCTGTTATTGCCGGATACAGTGTCCATTTTTAAAGCATCTTCTGTATTTAAGGAACGGCGTTTGGTTGATTTTCACAATTGTTTAACCATTTTGTTGCGTGGAATGGGGGGGGGAGGGGGGGGGAAAAAAAGGGGAAAGAGAGTGAGAGAAGGAAGGGTGGGGGGGGGATGCGATTTGTATCTGAAAAGAAAAGTCATCAGCCCGAAAACAATCCAAATAGGTCACTCAGTTTTCTTCGGTGGAGGTAAAAACTACTCATAAATGTGACAACCAAAGGACGCCTGTGCCATGGCATTATGGCCAATACTAGCCTGTCTAACTCCCCCTCCAGTCCGCAATAAAACAACTTCCTTTTTTTTTTAACAATAATTGTTTTTGGTAAAAACAGTAAAAGTATTTTTTTAAATATTTAAAACAGTCCCTTATTTTATTTTTCCCCGTGACCGTGAGGCATCCTAGAGGCCCTTTTTCGGTCTGTGGCCATCCGGCCCTGAACTAACCTCTCAAAATCAAGCAGACCCTGAAAATTCGGGGGATTTGCATACCAAATCTGTCATGATCCACAATTAGTAAATGCTATAGTGTGTGTGATCCGGCCTAATCCGAGCAAAAACGTTGAGTTTCATGAAAGGCGTTGAAAGTTTCTTTTCCCACCAGGGCTGCTTCGATCGTAAAAATGGTCAGCCTTTTCTAGGGATTTAAAATTCTTGATTTATTTGTGGCATTTGTAGTAATTGACAAGTTTTACGAATTTGGTTTGCTGTTTTCCTCCGAAAATTTATCGTTAAAAATACTCGAATGAAAAATGATAAAAATTCTCGAGAGTTTCTGTTGCTTCTGTTTTGATTCTTCATATTATACATTATATGCATTATGTCTTGTAACGAGCATTGGTCTATTAGGAAATGAAGCTTCCGTTTATTTCTCAGATTCGAAAGTGTGGCTTCCGAAGTACTTAACGTTATAAAAAGCCAGCAAGTGCACATGTATACAATAAAATGCGACGTTTCGGGATTTATCATCCCGTTGTCAAGCAAAAAAATAAATTTTATAGCATAGGCTACAAGTCACAAGATAAACTTAAAAAAGGGTAAAAGTTAAAAGGTAAAAAATAAAAAGTTAAAAAGATAAAAAGTGAAGCCCAGTCAACGCATAATTTTTGAATTCCTCATTTATTTTGTTTTCCATGCTCTACCCAGTATCCAGGCCAATTTAAGTGTGATTGGTTTGGTATGTTCGACTTCTCTTCTGGAAGTAAAAGAATATAAATATGAGAAGTGTTGTCGAAATTAAGCAAATTAACTGAACAAAAATGGCTTCACCGTTTAGAAAATAAAAAACATGAGACCTCGTATCCCCATGGAACCTACACCTGTGAAAGTGCACAATCAAAAAAAGAAAAGGGTCACAGTTCACTCTATTGAAACAAACTATAATTAGAACTCCAGTTCCAGGGAACAATGAAGTTTTTACTCACTGGTTATGCCAGAAAGTGAACGCAATTTGTGTTTGAAATGTATGATTACAAGCGTTTTTAATTCGAGGTGTCTCATGTCGATTTAATTTGGTTGTGCAGAATAACGGGACTCGAGCAAATAGATTCAGCCACAACTAAAAAAAACTAGACACAATTGTTCAATTAAGATCAGATGAGGGGGGGGGGGGGGGGCCGAGGCCCAATGGCGCGTCGACAACTTGGTCATTAGCGCCAACCTCAGTCACAGTGCAGTGGTCCGGGTTGCCACTGCACCACACATTACAGAGATATTATTCAAACCCCTAATCTGAATCTTGATCAGATGAAATCAAAGTGAAAGCGTGGGTGAGTTGTAGATTAGGTCTAAATGGTATTATACTTTACAGTAATTACCCATGTTGTTATGAAACTAGCTAATCTCTGGCGAGGTGTTTCACTTCAAATCGTTCGGCCTTACACGGACTGCAAGTGACATATGTGAGCTTAAGCAGCTTTGAGAGAAAGTTGGCGGTGGGTTTAGCATTCCAGCTTTTCAACTTCTGGGAATGATGGTGGAGCGTTGGCCAGGGGAGGGGGGGGGATTGAGGCTTAATGGCCAGAGGCTGCTCAGTCAATGTCGGCATAGTTCGGTTTAGGAACATCGTGACTTAAATAATCTGTATTAATTAAAACGAATTTTTTTCAAAATATTAAATTGCTTTACAGAAAAATTTGAATATAGCGTCATTTTAAGACGGTTAGGTCTGGTAGATAAATTAATTTATTTTTGTAAATCACGTAATTATAAGAAAATTGTCCAAAAATGCGAGTGCCAGCAAATCTTTAACCAAAAAAAGTTCCATCTCTTAGTTATTCTAAAAAATCAAACAACACTTCTCGATAAATTGTTGTCTGATTGTCTTTCAATTTTTTGTGGACCACTGGATATAAAAAAAAAAGGTCCTCAGAAAATAAAACAAGCTTCTGATATCCAGCGTTAATCTAGTCGCAACCGGTACACTTTCGCCTATTCCACCACTCTTCGACGAAAATGGAAAAAGAAAATTGTCCCAACAGTTAAGTTTCTGTGGCTCCGAATGGGGCAGAGAAAAAGAGTTGTCAATAGTTTACAGCCCGTGGCGAACTGGACACATTTTTAAAGTCCGTTAGTTCGGTGATACGAACCCGCATTCTATGGATTTCTTGCCCGCGACGCTGACCACTGTGCTGTGGTTAATTACCTTACTGGGATTTTCTGGTGACCCTTCACAACGCTCGTGTTGTACGAAACCTCAACACGTAATGCGTGGTTTGTGAGGTGTCCCTGGGACCCCGAGAAAGTGAGAAACCCCAGTGGTTAGCATCCGCAATCAGCATAATAAGAACCAAGGAAAGCGGGATCGCATGCATCCAGTTCGGCATGGCATTAAAGGGTTAAAATAGCATTCAAAGGCCCTTGGGCTTGTGCAGACCGATGTTTTAAGCTTGAAAATAAAAAGATTTGATGGTTGCCTGGCCATAAACCACCTCAGGCAATAAAACACGCGACACAACAAACCATGCTCGTAGTAATGGGTTCGTTGGACTGGGGGACAGGGGGGCTAACATTAAAAACTAATCGAATATCTGCCAACTAGAAACTAGGTAGAACAAGGGTAACACATGCATTTATTTTGATTCTTTCATTGTTTACTGGTTTGCGTTGTATTTGTATTTCGGGACCCAGAGCATAGCGAGATGCAACGGCCCATTGATCAGCAACTTCGTCTCCTAACCAAGAAGATGCCGGATCAAGTTCCACGACCGACCTAACTTTAAAAACGTCATCAGAAAATAATTCACTAGCGAAAGGGTTAAAGTGTCAACGTGTCTTAATCGCAAGTACGTATATAACCTTTTCGTAATGCTTCAAATAATATTGTCTTATACTTCGTCATTTCACATGAATGATCATCACTATGATCACTTATCGTTTTGTTGACGATTTTTCGTTAAAAATGGTTTCAGTTCGTGCGCGTGGCAACAACCAGGTATTATTTTGCCTGATCCAACCGGTTTAATTTCGAATTCTTCCCTGGTGGCAGTGAAACATTTGCCGTATTAAAGGCCGGTTGCCACCAAATTAGCATTGCATCATCTAGGCCTATCGAGTTCTCTCTTGCAGCACGCAAAGGAATGCACAAAGCAAAACTTTTAACGCAACAAACAAGTCACGTGACTCCTTATTATTGAGTAAAATTTGGTAGGCCCTCGGGCAACTGGAAACACCCTGTAAAGATTAACGATATTAGTGGCACTAGATGGATTTTCTTTATATTTTTTCGTGGCGCCATCTAGTAACACTAAAATCATTAATCTTTATAGCTTGCTCGCAGGTGCACGAAGGCTACCAAATTTTTACTCAATAATTCAGAAGAAGCGTGGCTTGTTTGTTGTGTTCAAAGATATATCTTTCTGCATTCCTCTGTTTGTTGGCGCATTGTCTATCATGTCTGGCCCACCATCACAATTATGCAGCATAAGACCAAGCTACAGTGGTAAAAGTGTTGAAGTGGGTGATGTGTTAGATTTATAGCCTGCTTTCTTACTCTTTTTACGCTGTCATGTTACTATTTGAGCAATGCTTACAGCTGCACATGGAATATGATTTTGGTCGTCAGCCGTTTCTTCCTCAATAGTCAATAGTCAGTTGTTTTCCTGTCGTATGACCCGCTAAAAGCATTTAAAAGAACAACTGGGATTTCTGACAAACACTGGTTTTACCAGTGAATGTTCCATCAAAAGATCCATTAAATTTAGGATAGCCTACAAACAAACCTTCTCGTAGAATTTTTGGCTGTGTTGGCTAAACACATACCATCACTCATAGAGTTAATGCGTTTTGAAAACTTAAATTTGAGCAATTGTTACCGTGATAGCTATACAATAAACCGGACACACACATTTTGTGAAATATTTTTCCTTTTTTTTTGTGTCCCTACGCAGATAAAATAAAAATGGTCACACTTACAATGAAAACGTATAAGACATTTACGAAAGGGCATTAAATTCGCTTTTCAACCTTTTTTTGAAAATTAAAGTCGGAGCCTGGTTCCCGAAATATCACCATTTTAAGGTATTGGTGTAGCGCAGCATGGTGGCCATTTTGATGACGTCATAACACGGTGTCCTGGGGGTTTGTGGGAGTGTCTCCCAGCAGATTTCCAACATTCAATACATAAATAACTTCCATGAAAATTTTGGTACTGGTAGCCGGAAGTGCCTTTTTTTGCCGATTTATGTTGCTAATTCCACACACTCGTTCCAGATTGCAGGGTTTCCACATGACATTTAGGAAAAAATGCATGCTGGCAACGATAAAAAAAACTTCTGGTGGCAGGAAACGTTGGAATTTCCCTATGAAGTTGATTTTGTAAATATAGGCCATGAAAAAAAAACTACCTAATTTTTATAATATTTACCAGGGTGACTTGAATTCACAAGAGAGGGTTGCATGCTGGATTTTCTGAATGCGGTTTCCAGCAGATAATTTGTGCCCACTCTCCTTACATAATTTTTACATCATACAGTAACTAATCCTTTTGCATGAAAGAACTTGAGGTCATCGACTAAATCTTGCAGTTAATTTAACTAAGACTGACTGTCGCAAGTATTTCTTTTGCAACAGAATTGTCAATGTGAAACCACTTGCTTTCGTATGTTTAGACACCATCCGTAAACATTGTTAAAAGGTTATTATTAAGTTGACCTCTCAAAGTTTATCCATGTGCTAAGTGCGCACATCCAATTTTTATACGCCTATTAAAAAAATTTCATTTTTTTTCTTTATTTTGTTTTAAACGCAGGCGAAGCATTACCGAACAACTAAGTATGATTCTTCGTTTGCCTATTGCATCAGCAATCAACTTTATTATTATTAGTATTATGGTCTCGTGCAGAATTATTTACTTTTTCTTAACAAATAGAAGTTAAAATTATACAAGGTGACGCCCAACACTTAGGTGGAAGCATTTTAACTTCTTGTTTAAAAAAAAAGTTTATTGTGAACGAGTCATAATGTGCACAAATGGTCGAAAATTAAAAGTATGTAAATACGAATGCAAACCTATTTACGTTGCCTTTTGGACTTATATGTCACACTGACTGAATGGGGAATGGAACCCAGGACCTTTGAAATCAAAGGTTGTGAGTTCGATTCCCCGCGCAGGCAGTCTGGCATATAAGTCCAAATGGCAACGTAAACAGGTTTGCATCCGAATTTATTTAATCCATCTCGAGACTATTGGCCTTCCGTCCTGTTTAATTAAAAGTATCATTTTGGATGTTGTTGCAGAATTCTGCTCATCAGGAAGCATTGGACATTTATTTTTATCGTGATGTCATCGCCTTCTATTGCATGAAAAAAAAAGTAACGAAGGTAGAGAAGTACTGAATATCCGACGTAATCAGTAATCCTTTTTATGTTTAGTAGTGATGAAAGAGACCATGAAAATGTTAGTCACAGGAACTCCTCTGTAAAACGTGAACGTATAAATCGAGTAAAATAAAACGTTAACAAATTGTAAATCCGTGTTTAAATTGATGTTACTGGTATTTTAAATGAAAAGTTTCTTTGCACTCTTAAACTTAAACAGGGATTTTATGTTTACAAATCACAATGCTTAACTCGCATTTTTTTAAACTTTCGTTATATTGAACTGAACATAAATAGTTGAATATTTTTATTTACAGTTAAAAAACTAAAAAAAATATTGTTCTAAGTTTTGAACCCCAAAAAGTTCTCGTAAGTTTAAAACTAAAAGAAACTTTAAATAAATGAAGTTATACTGAAGTTTAAAAAATTAAAAACTAAAGTTAAAAAAATAAAAACTACAAAACGTTACAAAAAAAAAAAACAAATCTTAAAAAATCAAAGTTAAAAATGAAAACTTATAAACTAACTTATATGTAGCAAGAAGTTTTGTTGATGAATTGCTCTAACGTTACGACTTCATCTATTAATCATTGGAGAATTTCGATACGTACACTTACCTATTTTTGATGTTAAGCCGTATAATTTCAATATTCTAGCATTGTATAGGGTGTAAGTGAAATTGCTGGCTAAGCGTTCAGAATATAGTTCATGATACAAAATAATTATAATAATAATAATAATAATAAATGTTTATTACCAAAAAAGAAAAGGTAATGGGAGCCGGAAGGGATGAGGGAATCATGCCACTAACACCGGTCCCTCAATGTTAAAGACAGGATAAAACACACATACACACACAGAAAAAAAAACAGTATACAGAATCAATTAAAAACATCCCATGCAACATATTGCATTTCCAGCATTTAAAAACATTTTAAGTATTTCGAGAGGTCCACTTTTTTTAGCCCTCTTTTAAACATACGGAGACTTGTCGACCCCACCAGCTCAGATGACAGGCCATTCCACGGTGTCACAACACGATTAGAAAAAAAATACTTGGTGCAGTCTCTCCTTACGCAATTGACAGCAAGTTTGAATGGGTGACCCCTGGTGTAAACATTTCCACGAACAGAGAAGAAAGCATCCGGATCTGCGTCAACAAGCCCGCGCAAAATTGAGAAGGTAAGGCACAGGTCTGCCTGCAGGCGTCGAAGCTCTAAGGACTCGAGGCCAAGGCATAAGAGGCGTCGTTCATATGGAACATCACGCATACCCGGTAAGTATTTTGTGAAGGTGCGCTGGACTGATTCCACCAGATTCCTTTATTAGGTGGGGGGACCAGACTTGGCTGGCATACTCTACAATTGGGCGTATACATAAATCGTAAATGCCAATACCAGAGTCCCCACATGCCCAGACACGAAGCACTTTCTGATCAGATAACTGATCCTCTTTGCTTTAGACGCAACAATGTTGCGGTGGGTAGAAAATTTTAGATTATAAGTTAAGTTGACACCAAGATCTTTAATTTCATATTTACAGTCAATAATTAAATTATGCAAAGTATAAGTGGTAGTACGCGATGAATTTCCAAGAGGTAAAACTTTACATTTTTGGGCATTTATGGGGAGCTGCCACCTACGTGACCATTCGTTTAAAAGATCCACGGCGTACTGCATTGTACAGTGATCATCAGGAGTTGCAATAGTGCTATACAGCTTGACATCGTCAGCAAATTTTGGAAGTTTCCCAATGCCGATTTTCGGGGTAAGGTCAGAAATAAAAAGAAGAAAAAGCAGTGGACCTAATACCGAGCCCTGGGGCACGCCACTGGTCACCATTAGTTCATCAGAGGTGGAGCTCCCCAGTGATACAACCTGGGATCTAAGGTTAAGGAAATCCTTAATCCACTCAAATGGTGGTCCATCAATACCCATCAATCTGAGTTTCGTAAGTAACTTAGAGTGGACAACCGAGTCAAATGCCTTAGCGAAGTCAATACACACGACATCCACCGGGACACCAAACTCAAACCAAATATTCGGTTCATGCATTTAATAAATGTATGATATTATGCAAATATATCTAATTAATTAGTTGTATTGTTTCTGTTATGAATACTAATTAGCCATTAATTAATTCCTTATAATACACTGGTAAAAAAAAAATGAAAATACGAAAATATTAGAATTCTCCAGCTGCAGCATACAAAAAGAGCATATGTACAAATTTTCTCCAAACTGGCCACACATGTTTTACAATCGTAGAAAATAATTTAAAACTACAACAAAACATAAAAATATTTACAAACTATTTGGAAAAAAAACCGTAAGCCGGACACTGATTAATACTACGGAAATGCCGCATCCAAAATTATCTCGATTACCGCATTCACAAAGTAAAAAACGTATGTACAAATATTAGACATGTGGCGATAATATTCTTAAAAACTGCACCTATTCACATATGCAACTATAGTTGCTCAGCAACAAGTACCAGCAATAGCTTCCCGTTAAAAAAAAATGCCCAGACGAAAAAGTCTTCTCGTTCAACCAAGGGGCCGTCCATATATTACGTCACGCTTTTGGGCCTATCCGTCCACCCCTTTGTTACAAATGTCACAAAATTTAAACACTGCTCTAATAATTGCTTATACTTAAATTTATTGTATATTTTCAAATGTCTTGAGTCCACGGGTTGAATCTTGGCATTTTTCTGAGTGTAAAAAAAAATTAATCTGAACTATTGTTTTCTTAAATCACACACCAAAAATTAAAGCAATGTTAACACCAAAACGACGCAAGATTGTGACGTAACATTTTGGAAGTACCCCCACCCCTGTGTCACAATTATCACCAAAAATCAACCACCCACAAATCCCCCTCCTACCCCCAGAGTGTGACGTAATAGATGGACGGCCTCAATCCATAAAATACAATTCCACCATCAACAATAAGGCCCCAATTAAACTAGTTTCGAGGCATGGAAGGCTGACGAAAGTATCACAGTCTGTCAACTAAGCTAAATGGTAAATGTGTGTTGAAATGGCAATCCGTGACAGCAAGGTAAAAAGAACAGTTTTCTAGGTGGCGTCTCAACTCGATGTTACCTGTTTAGTTAGGACTCAGCAGGGCATAAACCGCTGGCACTTTGAAATAATAGACTAGCATATAACTTGTAGCAAGAAGTTTTGTTGATAAATTGCTCTAACGTTACGACTTCATCTACTAATCAATGGAGAATTTCGATACGGTACACTTACCTATTTCTGATGTTAAGCCCTATAATTTCAATATTCTAGCATTGTATAGGGTGTAAGTAAAATTGCTGGCTAAGCGTTCAGAATATAGTTCATGTTACAAAATAGGACTAAAAATACGACTAAAAAGTCGTTTGTTTGTAAAAAGTCCTATAAACATGGGCCCGGAAAAGCACACGTCTTTAGTTATAGGCCCATAAATCTCGGGTAAAATGGTGAAATCTTTCATAACTCTCCACCTAATCCTGCCAAACCAATACAGGGTAGTACATTAATCTTGAAATTACATACAGGCTGGTCGAGTAAATGCAATGTATATTTTCGTTTAGGCAAATGAAACAAACATCAACCAGGCAGCCCTGGTATTTTAATGTGTCTATATGCAATGGAAATATCATTACCTTCCTTTTATTGCATTATAACAGATCTCGTCACCCATGGCGGTGAGGCCATGGTAACGGTTACCCGAGCTACGAGGTGGCTGCCACAGAATCAACGGACTTAGTGAACCTTTAGCAATCAACGGACTAGGTGAGCCCAATGCGACCGAAGTGCACTGGCCAAGGTTGGCCCGTGGGGGGACCATAATGCCGATGCTGCTGTGGAGCTAAGTCTGGAACAGAAGGGTCGCGTGGTGAATACTCTTGATAGAGCGAATGTTTGAGTTTGATCGGGGCTATTACGCCGTCGTTTGTTTGTCATCTTCTTCCTCCTCTTGTTTTCTTTTCTTCATCCTTCTCCTGTTGTTGTTGTTTGTTTGGTGTTTTTTT
>JAHWFP010056623.1:13429-50163 GCA_023313725.1 Lithobius niger
GAGGATTCGAAGTTGTTAAGCACAGTTTGACTTTCGGATTGTATGAACACAGATCTTTTATAAATATCTTTTGGTTTTTAATAGTAGGGCAAGCTAGTAGCAATATTCGGATGGGTCAGTCAGGTTTTGCAGAGATTTAAAACAAAACATATATACACAAAAATTTGTGTCCGGTGATTGCCGATGTCTGTATATTTTGGACTAGTGGTAGCGTTTTGGGGGCAAAAGATTATTATTAATAAAGCATGAAAAGAATATATATATTAGCTCAGAGAATGCTACAACGCATTTAAGTTTGAGTAAAATAAATAACATCAAAGTTAAAGGACAGTCGACGATCGCTGTGGAAATTTTTCATAAAGGTTGCAGCTGTTCAACATAATAAAAAATATCACACTCACAAAGTAGTCTGTACAATTAAGTAGGAGGTTAAGTACCTTCGCAGAGGAAGCTCCTCTTCTAAAACACTAAGCTAATGTTTTCGGCTTTATGCCTAAGTGAAAATAAAAGGTAAATACAAATTTTTACAAGTGGCGAAAAATGGCGTCTCGTGCGCTACGGGGATTTGACGGCTCCGGTTTCGTGCGTTTTTCTAAATGTTGTAGAATGACTTCTAGATGGAATTTTCTTACTCTGTTTGCGGGGGAAACAGATAAAGTTCGTGGCTATTAAGAGCTGTTTAGATGAGACGGATTGGTCCATTTTCTTGGGAGATACAGGCGTTTGAATTTGGGGTTTTTCCCCGGCCGAGTTGCCGAGAGAAAAAAAATGTTCCACGGGTTTTTTGATCTTTGGAGGTCGTGTATCCTCTCCAATCGTTTTTCGGCAAGCCGACATTACAGCGCTGCCGACTTTTCTATTGTTCTCAAGGCCCTCAGCCAACCAGACCTCGCAGCTCTCCTGGTCGTCCGCGCGAACTTCTGGTAATGAGTATATAACCCCAGCCCCAGGAGGCAATCGTTAGCACACGCTCAGCAGATCTCAAAGCCAGAGGTAGCTACGCCAGTCGGTATAGGAGATGTCCCGTCCGAATGTTGCCATGCCGGGCAAAGGTAGTGGTTCGTAAGTAAACTAGTATTAACTTAGAAAATTTAACTTTTGGAAACCCCATTCAAAATTATAGTTCTAAACTTAATATCTAACCTTAAGCTTTGAGAATTTATGGAGGTGGTACCATGATCGGCATTAATGACCCCCCACCCCATAACGTCAGGGTTCACGGTCCCTTTCTAAAAACCAGCTTTTTTCCCCGTGTTTCTAGTATGAATTTACTCAAACACTAAATAGATCACTTAAACCAATTAGGTTTGCAGAAGCAGTGACTTCGATGGCTAGTTGCCCAAACTCATGTAAGTGTTTTCGTTGATTGGCAGAGTTTTTGTTAACTTAAAGTGACAAATTCTAAATGGCAGATTTGATTTTAAGTCGCACTTAGGAAACATAGTCTGGTAGTATTTCGTATAATTCCCGCGGTTTGCACTTAATAACAGGTTCTTGCGAGTTCCTGGCAGAACTTTTTCTTGTAGAAATTGTTGTTCTTTGCACATAACATGTAAAGGTTAAAACTGAATTTAATGTAAATTCTTGTCAGATTTAATGTAAATCTCATGCTGCTTTAATTCTAAAAGCTTTCTTGTTGATACTAGTTGAAATGTAAATACTTGCTGTTTATATTTGCCTGTCATTTAATAAACCAAGAGTTTGTGAAACGTCAGTTGTTTACTAGTACGATTAAATGCTAGACTTAATTAAGAAAACCACTTATTACCTAAAGTCAGGACTGCAATTAACCACCCACCTGGTGGCAGCGAATACCCCCCTTTAAAGTTGACTAGTTAGCCTACAGTTAGGACCAATGACTCTCTGTTACCCATACTGGGCCAGTAGTACATGTGTGCTGTTTCCTGAAAAGTAAAAACCGCCACCGCAACTAGTAATTTAAAGGTCAAAACCATCTTGATGTCGGCGTGGCTACAAGCACCTCTATCGTCGTAGCTTCGGCCGCTACAGTGGCGATAGGTGCGTCGTTGTAGATAAAATGGCGGCCCCAGTGAAAATGCGACGGCATCGAATTTTGAATTTCTTTCGCCGATTTCTAGTGCTTTTGGACTGAATAAATTAACTGATGTTATGTGGCCAGCACGGGAATCAGGTAATGATAGTGTTGATGAAGGTAATAATGATTTGCACCACTCTGAATGGTGTGATGACGATTCTGATACCAACGTAATTTTACCTCCTAGTAATGATAATGTAAATAGTGCTTCTTCTGTTCAAGACTGTGTTGTACCTACAGTGGATCAGCAGGTTGATAGGCTGACTGATAAATTAAAGCAACAGGAACAATTAATGAAAAAATTTGCTTCTGAACTGCAAAACCAGGGTGTTAGGCTAGATACTTCTTTGAGTGCTGTTAAGAAACAACTGCAAACATACGAGAAGGTTGTTGATGCTAGGATGGATAACATTGCTC
Source organism: Lithobius niger (assembly GCA_023313725.1). Taxonomy (NCBI): domain Eukaryota; kingdom Metazoa; phylum Arthropoda; class Chilopoda; order Lithobiomorpha; family Lithobiidae; genus Lithobius; species Lithobius niger. The sequence goes on from JAHWFP010056623.1 coordinate 15,903, forward strand.
ACACTTTGCAACAATCTTTTACTGATAAGATTAATGCTTCTCATACCAACATGAGAGCTGATTTTCAAAGTAGTGTTGATAAAATTTTAGCTGCTATTTCTGCTACTCCACAGAATTTGACTGTTAATAGTAGTGTTTCTATTATCAATACTTCCAGTATACCCCAGACTGTTACACCCATGTTAAGTGTAGCTCCAACTATGAACACACAAATGTCTTCTTGTTCTAGTAGTAGCCTAGTTTCAGCAAATGTGTTGAGCACTGCACAACAGGACTCAGGGACTGTCTCTGTACCAATTTCATCTATTGGGTCGAACAATACTCCAAATAGTTGTGCGTTAGGCGTATTACACCAGTGTGTGGCTCCATCTATGATGACACAAACGACTGTTAGTACATGTGTTAGTCCTAATATCATGATTGTTACTTCTTCAAATGTTGCGAGTACACCAATTAGTACACCGATTGTTAGTGCTTCGCAGGAAAATGCAACCAGCACTGTACCCAGTAACTATGTGGCTCCATCTATGACCACATTACCAGTTTCAAATCAGTTTCTTCTGCTGTAACTGTCACTACGCCTGTACCGACAGAGTACTGTCTTCACAAGCTTCTACTGTCGTTGCTCCTGCAGATGATGAGTCACCATTGTCCATGGCTGCAGCTTTTTCTCAGGCATTAAGTACGATTCACATGCTTCCACCACAATTAAACCCAGAAACGAGGCTTGAGGAATGGCTCGATCGCATGGATGTTTATGTATGTAAAATGCAGCTGGAAGGTGAACCGCTACATACTTTTATTCGCTCAGTGCTCCTAGGGAAGTACAAGGAGTGGTGGGATGCTTATGCAACCCCGACTTTGTCGTGGGCTGGCGTTAAAGCAGTTTTTCGTTTAGATTTTATGCAGTATAAATCTGATGGCATTCTTTTAGCTGAGATTGCGACTATGCAACAACGTGCCAATCAGACACCTCTTGAATTTTTGGCTGCGATTTTGAGCAAGTGTGGTAGACTAACTCGTCCTCTTGATGACGCGAGTGTTAAACAAATGTTTCTCGAAGGCCTATATCAGGACGTTCATGATTTTGTTGCTGGTAAAGACCCAAAAACGCTTCAGAGCTTGAAGGACACGATTCGTAAACTACCTTCATGGCATAAATTTCCTTTGCGTAAGACAATTTCTCGCAGTTTTAAACAAACTCACAGTATGAGTGTGGACTCGACAACAAACTCTGTATTGAATTTGCCTATGTCTAATTCTGTTTTGCATGCTTCTTTAAGGAATGCACCTTCTTCGAATGAAACTTCAGCTAGCTTTAGTGATAGGGGTGTGCCTGCACAGACGATTAGCGGACGACAAAGTGCACGATTGACTGTGTCCAATCCTAGTTTAAACTCAGGGGTAAAACCTGGTGCCAACAATACTGCTCCAGTTGGACTGTCTCAAACTGCTGCAGGTAAGGTTCAGACTCAGAAAAGAATTCAGGTTATTTCTGGTGAGAGTGCTAAACCGAACACATGTATTCGGATAAGTTGCATTCTGAGGGTGTTTCGGATAGTCAGAATGCTGGGCTTTTCTCTTTTTTGTCTGGTGACGTTAAACCTAAATCAAAGAGGAAGGGTTGGGGACCTCATGAAGTTTGGGTAATTTAGGGATAAAATTTGCAGAAAATGTAACTTAGTGGGTCACATTCAGCGTGACTGCCCCTCGAAAAATGATGAGCTTTCAGCTCGTATGGTGCCAACTGAGAATGATTTGTCTTACATTGATGCTATGATTAAGGCTCGACTTTTGCCTGCTGTGTAGATTCAGGTGCTAAACGCAGTGGTTTGTTAGAATCTTGGTTCACGGTCATCGCACCGAATGAAGTCATGCGATCGTACGAGGGCACACCTTTTCAACTTGCGAGTGGAGAGACTGGCTTGAAACCACTAGAAGTCACCCTCACAGTGACCGTTGACTTTGTCATCTTCAAAGACCTTGGCGATAATTGTATCTTGGGAACAGATTACATGATGAAGTCAGTCCTTGTTCTCGACGTTGCTAACAGAAGAGCCTACTTCAATACGAACTTCAACGCACCTTTCCCACTCAAAGAATGGTACAAGGGCAAAGACGCGTCCTGTAACAGTACACCGATGTGGAAGATTGCTACATCATCCAGCGATGAAGAAGGACATTTTAATGTGATGACACCGCAACAGTGCTTGAACCTCAACGAGATGTTGGACAAGAACGCAGACATTTTCCCTGGAAGATTGGGTTTGACCAACTTAACCGAGCGCCGTATCAAGTTCAAGTCAGAACCTCGACCTTTTGCAGCCAAGTACCATCGTCAATCGCCGCAGATGAGGCGCGAGATGTAGAAGATGATACGAGAGCTGGAAAGGGAGGATAAGATTGAACCTTCAGAGAGTCAATGGGGACGTTTGTTCTTCATGAAAAGGAAGACTGATGGATCCTTCCGTCCCATTTTGGACTATCGCATGTTGAATGATCAGTTGGAGAACGATAGCTACCCGATGCCTCGCATTGAGGAGATGCTAAAATTCCTAGCAGGCAAAACGTATGTGTCAGCGCTAGACGGACATTCTGGCTTTCACCAGATACCCATTGCGAAGGAATTAAGGGATTGTACGACTTTCATTTGTAGTGAAGGCACTTGGAGATGGAAATGTTTGCCTTTTGGTTTGAAAAACTCCTCGGCAGTGATTCAGAGGACCCTGACCAAGGCACTCGGAGACTTAATAAGGACAGTGTGTGTACTTTATGTTGATGACATAATTGTAGCCACCGCTTCGTGGGAAGAACATCTCGCTGCCATCGAGAAGATCTTCAGCAGACTTAGGCAACACGGTTTCACGCTGAAACGGTAAAAATGTAACTTTTGCCTACCAATAATGACAGTCTTGGGAGTCACGGTTGGAGCAAGAGGACTCCATCTAAAAGGAGAACATATTGCAGCTGTCACGAACTACCCTCGACCAAAAGACGTGAAAAGTTTACAACGTTTTATGGGTTTGGCAAATTATTTTCGAAAATTAATCAGGAATTTCTCAACCATAGTCAGACCGATGACACGCCTGATAAGAAACACTGAGAAGCTACTGTTGTAACCGGAAGCGGAAGAGGCCTTCCAGACTATTAAGACAAGAATTGTTAACTCAGATGTATTGCAGTTACGGACTACTCGCAACCTTTTCAAGTCGAGACAGATGCAAGTGATGAAGGCATCGAAGCGATGATCACGCAAGACAAGAACGGCGTACGACGTGCGATAGAATTCTACAGTAAAACTCTTAGCGACAGAGAGCGTAACTACACGACTTTCAAAAAAAGAGGCTCTCGCAGATGTGACAGCGATTGACCGCTGGCGACATTATCTTGAAAGAACGCATTTTACGCTGCTGACCAATTGCGAAGCGTTAAAATGGGCCTTGAGTAACAAGCACAACACAGGAAGGACTGCGCGTTGGGCTTTGCATTTGCAAATATTCGACTATACAGTTTGTCATCGCCCTGGGAAAACAAACGTCGTGGCTGACGCTTTGTCTAGAGCACCTTTGCCGATGTTTACAATCAGGTTGCAACCGAAGATACCTGTTGAGAGCAAAGACTCGTTGCGTACGGAACAACGCAAAGACCCGGAAATCACGCTCGTGACTAAGATTCTCACATCACCTTTGGAGACCAAGAAGGACGTCTCTGCGAAGAAACTCGACCATGTACAGACGAACTTTCAGATTCATGATGGTGTAGTGTATTACGAAGACAAATCGTTCAAGGACGGGAAGAAAGTTCGACAGACTACGAATTTATGTACCCCGTACCCTTCGTCACTCTTTCCTCTTGGAACAACATGATGCTGTTCAATCCGGTCACCTCGGGATTGCGAAAACAATGGAGCGACTGAGATCCATAGCTTTCTGGCCTGGAATGTTCAGGGATGCGAAACGTTACGTTCGATCCTGCCACCAATGTCAAGTATCAAAGCCTACCCAGCAGACGAAGAAAGGGAAGATGGTTCCAGTGATACCGACGGCACCAATGTCGCACTTGGGAATCGATTTTGTTGGCCCCTTGCCCGCCACTACCTAAGGGAACCGTTACGTACTCTCGATAGTTAATTACTTTACCAAGTGGGTATGGTTTGTGCCACTCGCCATGCCACAGCTAGAGCAGCAACGGTACATCCGTTCAAAGAAGTCGTCAGAAACAGAGGCCCACCACATGTACTTATCTCGGACAACGGCCCGGCTTTTGTGTCAAAGCTAATTGAGGAGTTAGCAAAGTTGACTAACATGGAATTACGAAAGATCTGCGCGTACCACGCCCAGTCAAACGCAACAGAAAGAGTTAATCGTACACTGAAGAATGCCATAAGCTCGTACATTGGTATGAAACACAACGCATGGGGACCGTTGTTACCCAACTTAGAAAATGCCTTGCGAACGATTCCGCACGCAAGTACTGGCAACACACCATTCTTTCTTGTGTATGGACAAGACCCTTGGTCTGTTTCGAAGTTAGTTTGTCTTCCGACCCAGAAACCCAACCAGACCCTTGATGCGTACTTAGAGGATCATCAACGTCACCTTGATGATGCCAGAGACCTTGCTAGAGCGCACCTGCAAGAGGCTGCAAGGAAATGCAAGATCACCTACGACGCCAGACGAAGAGACTACCACTTTGCCGTGAATAAGCTCGTGAAATTGAAGGCTCACTTCAAGACTGATGCTTCAAAAGGTATATTGCAGAAATTGGCTCCAGTTTATCTTACGCCGTATCACATTCTTCAACGAAAGCGAGACCTCAACTATGTAGTGCAGAACATAGATAACTTGAACGATATGCCGACCATCAATGTCGTTGATTTAGAGCCGTATTATGACCCAGTGAGCATGATGGACGAATATGATGATGAACGACGCCTTGAGGAAGAAGAGAAACCCTTTTTCCACCCCGACATCGAAGACATTGTCTGTGGTATAAAAACTTTGCCTGTGAAGAAAGTCTACCCTGGTGTCATTGCGATACCTTCGGACGACCCAGCCGATGAGCTACAGGGAGGCAACAAGTATGTTTGGCAAGTATGTTTGGCATCTAACAAACTTTCCGTTGATGCTCCAGAGTTTATTCCGAAATCACAAGTGCTTCAGCAAATTCACAGTGATGATGACAGTGAGTGGTCAGATGTTGACGAAGATGACAGTATTGTTACCCAACCCTCGTCTCCATGCACACGTATTGCTCAGAAGACACGACCTACCTTTCCATGTGTCAAAGGTGCGGTTACAACTGTGGTTAACAGACCGAAGAGGCAGATTCGGTAACCGCTGCGTTACAGAATGTGTAGAATCTTCCAGCAAGAATCTGACAGCAGTGCGACTTTCCCATTCTCGAAAGTCTTACCGTCTGAATGGTGCCTTGTTACGCACGAACCACGCGATAATCTTGATAAGTGTTCGTTTGTTCGACACTGTGATTCTTTGACAGTTTAACTTGAAGTTACTTATTTGAGCCGAGATTTGTTTCTATGTTCGCTCGTAATGTTTAAGTGATTATCTTCTCTGTTAATTGTATTGTGGGATATAATTTTTGTTGTATAATTGGGTGGTTGACGATTTCTGTTTGGCTTGCGATTTACACATGGGCAGCATTGCTTAGTAACCCGGGGACCTTTGTTGACAACGCGTTGTAGCCTGCAGTCGTTTGCGATAGGGCAATTAAAACGTGCGCTGGGTTGGGTGTCCGCATAGGTTCATTGGAGCAGTACGCGCTGGAGTGGATTTCTTGCAGACGAGAGCAGAAGCTGAAACGCCACATTTCACTGTAATCATAGACTGTGTCTGTTTTTGAATGTTTCTTGTTCAATTATTGATTTACTGCTGATGTAAGTCTTTCCCTGTATACTTGCTTTTGCATCGCCCGGAGGTCGATTTCGGGGAGGGGGTGCTTGTGGCGAGTTCTCAGTGGGCATTGAATGCCACTCGCTACGTGCAAGAGTTCGCCACCAGGCGTGACATGCATTGAGAGAGAAGTTGAATAAGTGTTCGAGAGAGCAGAATGTTGATGAGGACGCAAAGAGCCGCAATCTCACAATCTGAAATCGACGCTCAGGTGAGCAGGGCATTTATTTTCGTCAATAAATGCAATTTGATCTTAAACTGACTGAGTTTAATCCGAGGCAACAACCCGCGGAAACACCGAGGACGAAAGCTTGCCGCACCGTGAAAATTTTTTCCACTCGACAAAAGAATTCGACAGAAAAGGAAGTGACTGTAAGAAGTAGCTTAGACTACATGCTCAACTGTTTCCTCGAGGAGAAGTGGGGGGAAGCCGAATTAGATGACTGGTGAGTCACCAAGAGAAATACCAAATTGAACCAGCATCTGGCAACATAATCTAAGTCCTTAATGACAAAAGAACCACAGTTTTTGAAAATAAAACAGAAGAGCCAGAAGTAGGACCAGCCTAGGGACGAGAGAGAGCCGTTTCATTCTGATGCCCAGTCTGCAGTCAAGGCAGTGTATACCTGCCACCACCCAACATGAGGTTTCTAAGACAGGGGTAGAACATGAAGCTACAGTTGGAAGGAGCATGGTGACGACCCTGTCGATGTGCACTCATGAGCAAAAAGCAAAGCAGTTTCCATTGAAAACTTTCCTCATGAAGCGAAGCCACATCATCAGAGCAATGACGACGACCCGTCGGTGGTTCTACTCAAGTTCGGGGTCTAAAGTTGTGACCAATCTCCAAGAAAATTTCGAATCTTTTCATCCTCATTTCCTACAAACAACCAATGTGCACGGGGGTCGGGTGAATCAGATGAACCATTTCCAGTTAAGTTCGACACGGAGTTTGCGTTTAACACACAAACTCCTTCTTTGCAGCTTTCTGAAAAGACGATAATGTATTCATGTCGACTTTGAAACAAACAGGAACGAAGAGGAGGTCAGCTAAGCACCGTTGGATCAATTCTCACGCCGGGAAGCAATCTGGGTCTTCCAAGTGAAGGCCGTAAAATCCAAGCTACCAATCACCTAGTCCATGACATGTGAACATCATTCGTGAAAACAACGTCAAAAAAGATGGTCTTTCAGTTTCAGTGTCATCAAACAATTCGCGTATGGTGATCCGAATGTGCTGGAATGGTATCGCAACAACTCAGAAAGAGTGAAGGTCCAAAACTGACTGCAGAAACGCAAAGCTGACAGGATGCTTCGATTCGAAGGCAAATTGTGTTATGTGTTGTGTTATGTCGGTGCGAAGCTGAGAATGAAAGGGAGGATGTGTGTACATGTTCCTCGTTCATGACACCATGTCTAGAAGTGTTCAGAAGTTAAGTACGGAATGCATTGAGAATCTTCTATGTTCCGAGACCAAATGTTCGATTAAAGAACACAAGCATAACCTTCCTGAACGGTGGCCCGGCCTCAAAATGGCACAATCCGCTTCATGAGGTGCGATTCTCAGAACGAGATTGAATGGCTCCAACCGAGCAATGGCGCTTGAGCGAGCAGAGCAGGAGGATGGGGGGGGGGGGGGGAGAACTCATTTTATCTTGAAAAGAAACCGTCCAACAAGACGCATGTGAAAACGGATTTACTCATGACACGATCCGCTCCGCATGCAAGACTTGTCTGCCCACAATGAGAGGAAAGAAGCAGACGTGACATTGTAAAATTAGTTAAGACTGTGCCGGTGCCACTTTCACCGATACCAGTTCAATACCGGTGCCCATTTACCCGATTCCGATGCCTGTACCGGTACTTTTGGTCATGTGCAGATACTATGCCGATGCCAAAACCATGCCGGTGCCAATGCTGATGTCAAACGATAATTTAATAAACAATACAGAACATATTGATACGTTAATAATTTAATGATGTAACAAACAAACACTTTTACAAAGGAATTGTTCGCTAAACACTTTATTGCTCAACAAGATCATGTAAACATTTTATACTTATCGGCCTAATCCTTTACTGACTTAGTGCACGCTAACTTTTAGTAGCGTTGGGAACAATATGCCATATTATTAATGTACGAAAATGCAGATTCTGAGAACAAGCCGATTCAGGTACTTTTCCCGGTACTTGTTTACCCGGTGGCGGTCCGGTACCAGTGATACCTGAAGCCAGTCTCGGTACCAGTATTGGTATCTGCATAGCCTTAAAAATTAGTCAACTTTGTTTTCAAGTCTTAGACAATTTTCAATGTCTTTTAGAAGTTGAAAACATGAACTTTTTTTTATTCAACTCAAAGTGATTTGAGTGTTCATACGCTTTAAGTGATGGCCCTAACCAAAGCCATGCAGCAGGAGTTTGGGGGGGGGGGGGAGAGGGTTAATCCCACTTGAAAAGAAAGCACCCAACAAAGACGTTCACGAAAACCAATTCACCTTAAGTCACGATCCATCCTTACAAATGATCGACGAGATTACACATATGGGGTTGTGCATCCAGCAACCCATGTCGACTCAAGGTGATGTCTGTGATTGCGACTGATTTGCTCTGTCTCAGAAACTCCTGACTAATCGTGTCTATTTGCCTGGAGACTGTCGCCGTCAACACTGTTTCTTGAACAACTCAACTTCCCCTTTCTGAAATTCTAAGTCCGGATGAATTGCAGATGATGCGTTTGGTTTAATTTCAAATTGATAAAATAAAACACATTGAAAAATTTTCGCATTGAGCACTATTGACGGTAAGCAATTCCATACCACCAGTAAGCAGCACCATATTGCTAACTGGCGACTTGGCTACATGGCGAATGATTACATGGAGACATAGACGTAAAGCAGCATAGCAGAAAAAGTACGACACATCGGCGACTGACTGAGTGACTTTTGCCCCGTGCTCTCAAATTTTCCACCAGTCCTTTAACAACACAAGAGGCACTTACCCATCGGAGGAGTGTCATTTTATTTACCACTGTTTTCCATACAATGCCGTGGCCGGAAAACTTTGTGGAAGGACCCAACCAACAAACACACAATGGGGTTGTGAGTCATCGATTATTGGTGTTATGTGCACCGAATGGAGTGAGTGCATCAGAGAGCACTGTTTGATTCACATTCCAGTTGTGACAGTTTAGCTCTGTGTCTAAGGCTACTGCCAATTAGCCTCCGTTTGTCTAGAGACTAACACCATTCTTGATTGTAGAGATCATTTAGGCCTTATCTGCCTGCTCCATATTAATAATTGTGTCCTGTCGGCAGGTAGATTATAATTTTCCCGCAACATCGTGCCATCATGTTTTGTTTACGGAAACGAAAAATAGCACCCAACTCCTCAGAGTTGCCTTCAGGCTTTATATGGGGGAGAATTTTTGACACTTCAACCTCTGATTTTATATTCTAAATCCTACACAAGACACTATTTACTTGTCGGACGATGCTGTTATGACAACCACATGCATAATCCATCAACGGCACTAGGCTAATCAAGCAGCCAACATGCAGCGTCATTGACAAACAAAGGAACATCAAAATAAAAAATTCCTCGGAAAATGGATATGTACGTAAAAAAGGTATTAAATACAATTAATTGAAAAGTAATTAATGTTTTCTGCTTCAAAATGTTGCAAAAGCCAACTGCCTCTCCATAATTTTAGAAACGGTCAAGGATTTTTGCGTAGTCGAGATCCGGCAGCAAGATGCAGAGCCAAATGTGCAGAGCAGGAACGCTAGCGACAGGGCAACACACCAGGGCGCTCACAAGAGAGAGACATGCCAGCGTTCATGAAAATGCATGCAAAAGGTTACGTGCCAGTATTAAGTATTGAATTTAACTTCAAAATGAAATTTTCAAACATAAAAGGAAGCAGCAAGACGCCCGTGAATGAAATAAAAGTGATCCGCAAGGAATCAACAAAAAAAAGAACATTTACGTGATCGTGCAAGTATAAAGGCTAACGCATTCGAGTTATTAGGCCTAACGCAAACAGGTTAGTTAAGAAGGTCAATAACTTTCTAAAATACTTTACATCAGGCAAAATTTTGTGTTCAGGCGTGGAAGGGGTGCCCAAGCATCCATTTATTACTGTAGGGTAAAAGCTGGCACACAAAATTGAGGAATCTGTCGTGATCCAAAGCAAGCAAAATGGGTTTTCATGTCTTTAGCATGGATGCCCGAAAGGGAATGAAGAAAACGGCCACTATATCAATTGATATAGGCGCGTCACCAGCTATCCTGACGGCAAACTCGCCAACCTCAAGCATTACGATTTTAAACATTTAAGGAGTTTAAAATTCGGGCAAATAAAGCAAATCGAAACGATTTAGCACGTACTGAAGGTTAGTATTTTGCAAATAGTAAGAATCAAGTAACTGTTGAATACTTGAGAAGAATTAGATCGTTGTGTTTTATGCATGATGACCGAAGATCAGGCACTAAATTACAAACAAGATCACGATTGGGAGTCTGAATAGGCACATGCCATGAACACCAGAGGCTACATAGTTTGGTGTCCAAACAAAGGGAAGTTTGATCGTGAGACACAAAGCATCAGACTTGATGAGAAGTGGAATGGGAGTGAAGACTTAAAGCAATGCACAGATGACTTATCATGTGGATTTCAGCCAGGAGTTTTTGCAAGCATTTGCATTAATTTCAAGAGAGGTCAAGGGAACTTACGCTTATTTTTAATGTGTTAAAGTGCATGTCTTCTCCAAGGTGGTCACAGTCATGACAGACAACACGACAGCCGTGTCAAATGTGAAGAGGGGAGGAGGCACTCACTCGTCAGAGATGATGGAGGAAACAACGAAACTGTTCGAAAACTGCAATGCAATCAATCTGAAGCTTCAACCCAGACACATTGCTGGCAAGTTGAATGTCTTAACAGCTGTAAAGTCGGATTACCGAAAAAAACAGAATTGGAGAGGATACCCAAACTCCAACCATCAAAAACGTCTGGGAAACCATCATTTTCGCTTCACGGACACTCAAACTCGAAACTCCACACGTCAAGCCCCCCCCCCCCCCCCCAACCTTCAAAAGACGCCTGTTTTCTGCTGGACTTTTCTCCAGAAGTTGCTGCTCAAATCGACCACCGTTTTCACCATTTAGTAGCTACACATTGAAACTTTATTTCTACGGAAACAGAACTCTAAAAATCCTTCTGGTTCTTCCACTACAGCCTTTTGAAAATGTGTCCATACTGGGCCGTGGTGCTTACACTTCCGGTCGTCGTAACTTCTGACCATGTATATTTGTAATTATTTTACCTGATTTTCTTTTAGGCAAAAAGCCTACAAACACTAGCTTAGTTGTGCAAATAGGAGGGGTTGCCTAAAGGTACTTAACCTCATATACATGTAGATAGACATTTTAGAGTGAAATTTTTTATTGTGTTGTCGGCCGCAAATGTTATGAAAAAAGTCCGTCTACATCAAATCTAATCCGCTGATAATTATAACTTTATTTTAATGCATTATAGCATTTCACTGAGCTAGTTTATATAATCTTTTGCCTCTTAAACCCTACCATGAGCTCGAACCATTTTAATTAACGGAAATTTTAACGGACACAAATTTTTATTGTAAATATTTTATTTAAAAATCTCCTTCCAAACTCCGACTGTGACCATCTGAATACAAACTACCTAGCTTTCCTACTATTAAACTCATATCTAAGATCTGAGCATCCTTCTATTAAATACAAGCCAAACAATTTAAAAGTAAAGGCCCTTTCACTTTGTTAATTGAGTAAAACTCAAACTGCACCTTCTTTACAAAGGCCTCGTTCCTTCAAAGCTGCTCCATCCAAACCCTTTGCAAAACGGCCAGCCCCTCCCACTTTCTATTGTTCTCTCGGCCCTCAGCCAATGAGGAGGGTGCAGCTCTCCTCGACGTCCGCGCCTGGTCTGGCTGGATCCTTCTCGCTAGCATGAACACCCCAAGCAGCTCTCAATACTTAGCACAGCTCACAGATCTCAAGCTAGAAGGGTCACGCCGGTCGGGAGTGGAGATTCACGGTCCGAAGGTTGCCATGCCGGGCAAATGGTAGTGGTTCGTATTTTTTACTAGTTTAGCTTTGAAATTTTAACTTTAGGACCCCCATTCTAAATTTATAGTTTAAAGTAAATTACCTTCTAGTTTGAGAATAATTTATGGTTGGCTAAGCCATAGGCATTTTTGGCCCCCTGCCTTCCATAACGTAAGGGTGGTTCCCTTTCTAAAAACCAACTTCTTTCTTGTTATTTTAAAACTTTAATCTAAACAACAGATGGTTTGATCTTCGTGGACTCGTAGAAGCAAAACTGTGGACGGTTTGATCTTAGGAAACAAAACTGTAAGAATAATTGTAACTTAGCGGACGCGGTTCACTTGGACTGGAGCCCAAGGACTTCTTCTTCTACAGGAAAATTTAAGTTGTCATTAAGAACATAAAACGTTGTTCTTGTTTGTAAAAGACGAATTTCTAATTAGTGAATTCTTTGATTTTGCTTTTCCAAATTTGCGAAAGCCAAACTAGTGAACTAAAATGTAAAGTGTTTGTATTTTTCATTTGTCAACTGCATTTATTAAAACCCGGAGTTTTAAACTTCAGTTCGTTCTCTAGTGGATTAATTGTTTTGAGTTAAATATATTATGTAGCCCATTCTTATCTTTGAAGTCAAGTGAAACAGTTAACTTATTTCCACCGTTGGTGGCAGTGCAAACCAGATAGTATTTAGGTTAGGCCTATAGTTTTAGGACACCGACGCTTCATTCCCCACGCTGAGACTGTAGCCCATACTGTGCTTATTCACGTAAAAGTCGTAGTAAACACCAGTAACTTGATACTAACAGTCACTGTCAACCAAAGATGTCGGAGACATTATAACTTACAAGCACCTCAGCTGTCGTAGCGTCCGCCGTTACACAGAAGAGTTTTGAGAGGGACTCAGGTTCCAACAACGGAGTGGAAATTGGACCCCAACATCTGCCAAGCCCTCTTTCTAAAATGGGGAAAGCCTTTCGTCGACCTGTTTGCTACAAAATTCAATCGCCAACTACCGAATTTCATATCCCCGTATCCAGACTCAACGGCATGGGCGACAGACGCACTCACCATCTCTTGGAACGAGATGTGTGCATACGCATTTCCTCCGTTTTTCCTTCTATAGGCAGTCCTGAACAAAATTCGACAGTCTCAGGGGAATTTCATTCTCATAGCCCCCATGTGGCCTGCGGCACCTTGCTTCAAGGACCTAATGGAGATGAAGAAGGAGGACCCCATCCCTCTTTTGGTGTCGCCACTCTTCCTAACGCAACACCAGGAGAATCTCAAGATGGAGGGTTTCTCCTCTCCTGTAACGAGGTTACTTCTACTCTACCACAGGCCTTCGACTATCAAGATCTTCGAGACCAAGTGTAGAAGTGGCATGGATGGTGCGAATCACATAGAGCGGATCCTTGCAGCCCTTTGGTGAAAACTCTGGCGTCTTTTCTGGAAGACCTGTTCGACGGCGGATTGTCACCCACCGCAATAAAGTGCTACAAATCTGCTATCAAATCCGTGATTTCATGTCTAGGCAATAATCCCATTCTTAACAGCAAGATCATTTCAAGACTGATGTCTGCCTTCCAAAACGCCCGTCCTAAGACCAAACAACTTTTCCCAAGGTGGAACCTTCCTCTTGTCCTGGACAGCCTTTCCGGTCCTCTATATGAACCAATGCGGAAGGCTTGGCTCCTGCACCCTCACAGAAAACAGTTTATTACTATCTGCAAAATACTGACATTCAGTAATTTATGCTAAAATCGCTATTTTGGCTTTTCATTGCCCCCCCCCAAAAAAAATAACCTTATTTTGTTGTCTCCGGGAGTTTTTTCCCCTCTGCCCGCCAGGCGCGCTGCTCTGTTATCACAGATGCCTCCGCCATCTTGGATTGATCCTCACATTCGCTTGGGCACGTCGAAGCGTCAACGTGTTTAGGTTTTTCGTGTTCAAAAATGACGAACGTGAGCTCACGTGAGCGTGAGCGAGTGCAAAATTCGTGAGAAAATCAAGACGGGTAACTACCCAAGCTGCACGTGCGTTAAAACACCACAGGATTTTTACCCTTTGTGTCGCAAGTGTAGGGAATATGATTTTGTGAATCAGTTTTGCGATCTGTGCGTGTAACACGAAGTGGCGGCCATCACACACGTGTTGCGGGCTTGGCGCAAGACAGACAACAAGCGGGCCAACAAGAAGAAAAAGGCCGGTAAGAGTATTCAGTCTATTGATAATCGTTTAAGATTAATGGGGGTTGACCCCAACGCACCTGCTATTTTTCACGAGGACTATAGTACCATTTTGTCACCGGACTTTGACGGTTTTGTTGAAGCAGATAAGACGGTTTATGCCCCAAACTCTTTGGGTGCGGTCGTATTAGCTGCAAAAAACATGGCGGCGGTCACTGCTAACCTGAAGACAGATGAATCCAGGGCGATTATTACTGAAGACATTAATAAATCGTTGGAGACAAAAATTGACACGTTGAAATATGAACTTTTGGCCTCTATCGCTGATCTTTTAAAAGCTCATAAGCCTATCGAGGGGAGTGAGAAAATTAGTAATGCGAGTGTTTCTGTGCCTCCTGTGAACGATAACGAACGTGCCTTACTTGGGGATGAGAAAATGGCGGCGGACAATGAGAAATTGCAAATAAAATCGAGCAGCGAGACCGCCCCAAAGTCGAGCACTGCCCTCAAGAGCCATAGTGTTAACGCATCCAAAGGGGGTAATGTAGGCAACTCATGTGATATTCCTAGGAAGGATGGTGGTGAAAAAGTGAGGGAAATAGTGGATGAGAGTGGCAGGAAAAGTGGATAAACATCCACTCCTAGCGGTCGTCACACGGAGGGAAAGGATTCCGGAGGCGACCGCAGGAATAGAGCCGACACAAGTATAAAATGTAGTAAAGTGTTAAAATCTAAGTCCGCTCCCGAGAAAAGGGAATGCAGACAGGAAAAGCGACAAAGGTCGACTCGAGCATGGCAAAACAGCGCCAGAGGGCGACGGGTTTGCGAGGTTTTTAGAGATGGCTAAGCAAATGTGGGTCGGCGACGGGCAGAGGTCACCGCCGAGTGAGTCGGATAGCAGCACGTCGCCCGAGCGTAACGGGTCGCCGGGGCTCCGAGTATCACCGGAGTGCCAAGTATCGCCGGGACGCCGAGGATCGCCATGCCGGGGCGGCGGCCGGCGCAGCACGTCGCCGCGCAGGTCGCAGTCCCCATCGCACGGCAGAAGCAAGCATTCATCGCCGAGACATAGATCGAGGAAAGGCCGCAGAGATTCTCCCGGGAAAGAGAGGTCACCACGGGTGGCTAGGTCGCCAGTTAGGGACAAGTCAGGGACGTGCCGGCAATCGCCATTGCGCCGACAATCGCCATTGCGCCGACAATCGCCGTTGCGCCGACAGTCGCCTATGAAGGGAGAAGCAAATTACGGACGTGATCAATTAGAGGAACACCTTCAGGTACTACGAGGAGCACTGAAGAGTTGCACCAAAAGCCTGCACACACCGGAAAATGCATTAAAGGGACATTCAGGGAAAAATTGTCAGGTCGAAACTTTAAGTGAACGAAAGTTGTCGACACGGAAACATGAACCGGACCCTGGTCACGCAATGTGCAAGAGGGTCAAGAAGGCTTTGAGGCTGACGACATTTTTTCTGAGGATGAAACTTTTGACCTTGAAGGGGAAGTTGAGTTTGAGGAAAAGGAGGGAGGGGAATGGCAAGATGAGGAGGAAGAGTTCGTTCCGGAGTCAACCGATAACGACGATCCGTTTGAAGAAGGCCCAGGCTTTATTCACTGGAAGACTTTTGCCGGCTACGTTTTTAAACATCTACGTGAGACTCGGTATGCAAAAGATGCGGCACCTGTTGAGGAAGACCCGGATGATCCCCCTATGGACACTTATGCTAATTCAGGGATGATAAAGGCTCAGCCACTGCACCTCCCACAATCAGCGGTGGCTTTTCGACAGTTACTGAACAGTGAAGCCCTGACTAGAAGAGACGACAACCCGATTTCGTTGTACAAACCCTTACCGGCCCATGACCCAAAGAAAACCAAGATGTTTTTCAGATCAACAGGGAAAGGTGCCCCATCAAAAAAAACGATACAAAACATTCCCGGAAGCGGAGTACATCACTGAAAAAGCGGAGCTTGAAATGGACTCTGTACTCAGGACACCCGCAGTCATCCGCACACCTCTCAGTCTGAACGACGAGGACGAGATAATGCTAGGGTGCGGGATCCGTGCCAATTCACACGCCGAACTGGTGTACTCAGCGTCGACTGCGGCGATCAAATCTTTAGTAACGCAATAGACCGGAGCTACGAGAGGACGAGAACGTTAGAGAATGCCTGCACCTCATGAAAAGGGCTTCTTCCTTTCAGCGGGATAGCCTCAACTGGTCCGCGTGACTGTTAATGAACTCAGTGTTTAGAAAGAGAGACGCGCTATTGGAGTCGGCGACACAAATTCCCACTGACATTGCTGGTCAACTACGGCTGCTCCCTATCATCGTCGGAGGTGTTCAACGGAAAGTTACTAGAGCTGGCGCTGGAGTTGAAGGAGAAGACAAAACTGCTCTCTACGGCGGGAACGTTTTCCCCCTAACGAAGGGTAGGAGACCGTTCGGCAGACTCCAGAACAGTTTCAGGGGCCAAGGTCAATGGGGGGGGGGGGGAGACGAGAACAGAGGCTCAGGGCGCAAGCCGACCCAGACGGACAAGCTGAACGACAGCACACCTTTTCGTGGCTCCGCCCCTTCCAGGGGCGGAAGAGGCAGTTCTAGGTTTCCTCGTGGAAGGCGTTCCTTCAGAGGTAGGGGAAGGAGGTCCAACTGTCAGTGACGTTCAGCGGGCGAACTTCGCCCCAGTTCACCGGCAGGTGGGCGGAAGATAGACTTGGCATCTGGAAGAATGAAAGCAGCTGACGGACGACCAGTTCATCCTAGACACCATCCAGCACGGCTACTATCCTCCATTTTCCTCCCGTCCAGCGCTAGCAGACGAACCACCGGTATGGGCGAAGGACACTGCGGAAGACCTGGATTTGGAGGAAGTGGTACGAACGAACACTAATGGCCAAAGGTGCGCTAATGATTGCGCCACCGGACTCCAAGGGCTTCTGGAGTCCGGCGAGGGTTATTGCCAAGAAGGGAGGAGGAAAGCGGCTCATTTTCAACTTGACGAAACTGAACTCTCACATCGTGAAAGAACACTTCAAGATGGAGACCATAGGGTCCATTCGAGAAACGATTCAACAGAAGGAGTTTACAGCATCTATAGACCTCGAGGATGCATACCTTCACGTCCCACTGCACGCAGATGTGCAACACCTCTTTCACCTAGTAGTGGGGGGGGGTGTCTTACCAGTTCAAGACTCTGCCTTTCGGACTCTCGACGGCCCCTCAGGTCGTCACCAGGCTGATGAAACCTGTGATAGCCAAGCTGCATCAGCAACAAATAAGAGCACACGCTTATTTAGACGACTGGCTGATAAGGAACAAGTCGGCGGAGGATCTGAGATGCCAACTTCGGCAGTGCGCTGCACTTTTCTGTCGGTTGGGACTAGGCATCAACATCCGAAAGTCAAAATTCAACCCTCAACAAGTATTCATTTTTCTTGGTGCCAAGTTCGACACGCGAGTGGGACTAGTCAGACCATCACCGGAAAGGATCGCAGCCACGAGGGAGACGATGAGGTTGCTGCTCCAGAGACAGCGGATATCCGCAAAGAAATTGGCATCGGCCATAGGGATTGCGGACTCCAACGCATGGTTAGTTCCCCTGAGTCAGTGGAAAGTGAAGCCCCTCCACTGGTTCAGGAAGGACGAGTGGAACTCGAGATGCAGTTGGAAAGACTGGGTGAGTCTACAACGCTTCCCATCAGAATGTGCGGAGTGGTGGCTGACTCCAAGGATATTGGAGCAAGGAGTACTGATGCGAGAGCCGTCCCCAGAGATACTACTGTTTTCCGACACATCGGCATCGGGATAGGGAGCCCACATGGAAGGTTTGCAAGCTGCGGGACCGTGGTCGAATCAGGAAAAGGAGCTCCATATCAATGTACGGGAATTGCGAACAGTGCGGTACGCATTAGCCCTTTGGAAGGAAATTGTGATGGACAAAGTGATCAGGGTGATGGCAGACAATTCAACGGCGGTCGCCTATGTCTGCAAAGGAGGGGGCACGCACTCAGGAGCGTTAATGGACGAAACTTCTAGCCTAATGAATTCCTGCGAACAGAACGGGACCACTCTGGTGCCACGTCATATCGCCGAGGAAGTTGAATGTCTGGGCAGACGAATTGTCACGAGGAAGCACGATCCCGACCACGGAATGGAAGCTGGACGAGAAGATTTGCGAAGCGCTTTTCGAGAAGTGGGGCCAACCGATGGTAGACCTTTTTGCAACTCGCTGTAACAAGCAGCTGGAGAACTACGTGTCCCCATTCCCAGACAGTCAAGCCTGGGCGACGGAGGCCCTGTCCATACCATGGGAGGGGATGTTTGCTTACGCATTCCCACCTTTTTCAATGCTACGGAGCGTTCTGAACAAAATCAGAAAGTCGACAGGGATGTTCCTTTTGATAGCTCCATACTGGCCGGCGGCGGCGTGGTTTCCCGACATCCAAGAACTCAAGAGAGAGGAACCAGTCCAATTACCTGTCACAGAAAGGCTACTCTCGCAGCACGAGGGACGGACCCTACACCAGAATCCCGGAATTCTGCATCTTCACGGGTGGCTGCTCTAAGGAGTAGTCTGCTGAAAAAGGGCTGTTCCGTGAAGGTGGCGGAGAGGGTCATCGGAGGTTTAAAGGCATCCACACGTAGAAACTTTGAATCTAAGTGGAAGACGTGGTTCGTGTGGTGCTCAGGCAAAGACGTCAACCCGTGCAACCCTTTCGTGTTCGAGTTAGCGGAGTTTTTGGAAGACTTGTTTCGCAAAGGGTTGTCACCGATAGCTATCAAGAGATACAGGTCAGGGGTCAACTCTGTGTTATCCTGCTCAGGAAACACGGGCGTGGTTGAAAGCCCACTGATGTCGAAAGTGATACTAGGGTTCGACCAGGCGAGGCCAAGAATGAGGACTTTTCCCAAAATGGAACCTACCTTTAGTGCTCAAAAGTCCGTCAAGCCCACCTAACGAACCGCTTAGGAAAGCGTCGATTTTGCACCTCACTCGAAAAACAGTTTTCCTAACGGCGTTAGCTACTGCAGCTCGGCAGAGTGAAGTGGCAGTGTTTTCCAGAGGACGGAACCACGTCAGGTTTTCAAGGGACTGGTCGAAAGTATCACTTTCCTTCCCCGCTCAATTCACGGCGAAGAATTCTAGACCAGACGTAGCGCCAAAACCGGTGGTGATACCGGCCTTGGGTCCACTAGTCCACACGGAAGACGAGGAGAGGTTGCAGTGCCCGATTCGGGCGCTGCGCCATTATTTGGCCAGGACTGCAGATCAGGTCTCGGACACGGAGGAGGAAGGCCCAGCACCCTTATTCTTGCAGGTGGACGAAACACACGACCAAGCAATTAATAAGGCGGTGACACCCTTTAAGTTGGGCAAGTGGATCTGCGCTGTCATTCGGAGGGCTTATGAGCTGGGGGAAGATTGTGTGGATCTTCCAAGGGAGACGAGAGCTCATGAGCTAAGGGCGCTGGCTGCATCGTGGGCATATGGAACGCCTCTGGACGAGGTGGTGGCAGCATGCGCCTGGAACAATCGGAACATGTTTGTGAGTCACTATCTGCGGGACACGAGCGGCAAACGAGGTGAGAATGTGATAAGGGCTCATGTGGTGGCGGGACAGAGGTTCTACCACTAGACATGTATAATGTGCCTTGGAAATCACAACAGTGAGAGCCATCAACTCGAGTGAAAGACAAGTCACAAAGAGCATGGAGGCCTTCACGTATAAAAGACAGCACACCACTGTGGCTGGAACACACCGTAGAAACCTCTAAGAAGAAATGCCACACCACACTGGGGGATAATGTCACACAGTGTAAGTGGAACATTAAGGCCCACATGTGGAAGTCGACACAAGGATGCCAGTTGGACACGCACTAGATAAGACATTGGTAGTGTTGTAACTCTTTCTTACAGTGTGTGAACTCGTGTTCTTGTTGTTAACCTTTTAAGGATTAATATCCAGTTTAATTTCAGGAGATAGCCTATTTCTGAGTATGCTACTGTTGTTTGAGTATACCATTGTTAGCCTTAGTTGAGAGTGTTTCCAATTAGGCCTGTTTCATATGGAGGGATAGGAAGGTTACGTTGATCTAGGATATTCTAGTTTCAGCGGCCTTCCACCAGGACGACAAAGTCAGCATAAATTACTGAAGGTCAGTATTTTGCAGATAGTAATAAATGGAAATTTTAACAAGTTTAAAATTAATTTTTACTATCCTAAAATACTCACCTTCAGTAATGGAAACCCACCCGCTTCGCTGAATAGAAAGGTTCAATAAGCGAATGTGAGTATCAATCCAAGATGGCAGCGGCATCTGTGTAAACAGAGCAGCGCGCCTGGCGGGAAGAGGGAAAAAAACTCACGGAAACAACAAAATAAGGTTATTTTTTTGTTGGGCAATGAAAAGCCAAAATAGCGATTTTAGCATAAATTACTGAAGGTGAGTATTTTAGGATAGTAAAAATAAATTTTAAACTTGTTAAAATTTCCATTTTCCTTCTTGCTCTGGCCTCCGCTGCAAGACAGAGTGAAATGTCGGCCTTTTCTAGGGAAGATGCTTACTGTTGGTTCGCGAAGGATGGATTCTCTGCAACCCTCTTGCTTCCACCACATTTCAGAGCTAAGAACCAGAGTTCGGACGTGGCTCCGAAACCTTTAACCATTGAAGCATTGGGACCGCTCGTCGTCGATCCAGAGGAAGCGGAAGTAGCCTAGTGCCCAGTCAGAGCCCTTGGAGTCTACTTAGAAAGGACTAAAGTGACAAACGCTGCAAGAATTTGCACAAACGAAAGTTGTACCACGGGAGGAAAATTGGACACTAAGTGCAGTAAACACACAGTGGGAACAACTTTGCCTCCAACTGTCCTGTTTTTACAGATAGACAGGCACAGCGGGAAAGTAAATTCAATCCCCATGATGGCGTTCAAATTGGGGAAGTGGATTTACGAAGTGCTTAAACGGGCCTATGAACTTGGTCCTGAACATCAAGATGTGCCTCGTAAGGTGCGGGCTCATGAGCTGTGAACAT
Organism: Lithobius niger; assembly: GCA_023313725.1. Classification (NCBI taxonomy): domain Eukaryota; kingdom Metazoa; phylum Arthropoda; class Chilopoda; order Lithobiomorpha; family Lithobiidae; genus Lithobius; species Lithobius niger. Next base: position 37,122 of record JAHWFP010056623.1, read on the forward strand.
TAGCAGCCTCATGGGCATATAACAGTGGCACACCGCTCGACGAAGTGGTAATAAAGGTGTAACGGCGGACGCTACGACGGCTTAGGTGCTTGTAACGCCCCCGGTTTCCCTGGTGTACGTGGAGTTTCAGCTTAAGGTTTCGACGGTGTTTACGACGACATTTTTCGTTATACAACACAGCATGGGCACTGTCCCAGCATGGGGCTTGGAGCGCCAGTCCTAATTAAAGGGGCCTAACCTTAAACTGTCGGTATCGCTGCCACCAACGGTGGATTTAACTGTTTAACTAGCTAAAATCTAAAAATGGGCTACATATTTAATTTTACACTAAAATACAATTAATCAAGTCTAGCAAACGACTGAAGCTTAAAACTCCTGGTTTTATTTTTGCGACAGAGAATGAAAACACTTTTACATTATAGTTTGCTTCGGAAAGCTTTTGAATACCAATTATTTAAATAGGCAACAAGTTTACATTTGCAAAAAGTAGCAAGTTCGAATATACACTTAGTATTTCATAAATTCAGACAAACACACTTGGTTTGAATAAAGTTTAAATTTTCACATTAGAAAAAGTAAATCATGAGTGCTCCCGGAGACACCCGCAAGACTTGACAGCCGCAACTGATTAAAGCCTATCTGACAGTATGTTTCTTAAGATCAACCGTCCACAGTTATGTTTCTAAGTTTTCCAAGCACAAAAAGATCAACCTCCCTTAGTTCCCTCGAGAACTGTTCTAAGTAATAAAAAGCCCGGCAATTTTACACTTAGGCATCAGTTTGTTTCAATTTGCCTTCCACAAAGATCAAACCGTCATTTAGTTTAAATTAAAAATCCATTTAAAGTAAACTGGAAAAATTTGGTTTTCAGAAAGAGAACCACTCTGACGTTATGGGGAGAGGAAACCTAAGATGCCGCTACAGGCGTCTCCACCATAATATTCTCTAGCTAGAGAGTTAAGTTAAGTTTTAAACTAAAATTTAGAATATGGGGGTCCTAAACTGAACTTTCAAAAGCTAAACTATAACATACGAACCACCACCATTGTGCCCGGCATGGCATTCTCCGGACATGGCGTCTCCACTCCCGACTGGCGTGACCGGTCTCTAGCTTGAGATCTGTGAGCTGTGCTGACTGAGCTGTAGAGGGAGGGCAACTGGGGCTTTTTATGCTGGAGCAGCGGATTTTCTGGACCTTAGCGCGGACGCCGAGGAGAGCTGCGGGGGTCTGATTGGCTGAGGGCCTCGAGAACAATGGAAAGTGGGAGGAGAAGTCGGTTGAACAAAGGGACTGGGTGCAGAGCCGTTTGAAGGAGTGGGAACATGTAAAACGGAAAAAGATAGGCCTGTTTTGAGTTTCACTCAATAAATTCGTGTCCGGTAGAATGCCAGGTCGTAATACGTTTATACGTTTGGACATATGGTAGCGTTTCTGGGGGTAAAAGAATATAAATAAAGTATAAATGCGGTTAAATAAATTAGCTTAATTGAATGCTATAACGCATTAAGTTATTGGAAACATTTAACGTTTAAAAGTTTAAAGTTAAAATTCGATCGTTGTGGAAATTTTCCATATGGATTGCGGCCGACAAACACAATAAAAAATATCACACTGCAAATTGGTAGTCTGTACAAACCTCATACAATACACTAAGCTAATGTTTGGGCTTTTTGCCCTAAAAGAAAAGAATAAAATGAAGATACAGAAATACAGAGTTTTATAATGGCGGCCATGATGAAAGTGCGATGTAGTCGGCTTAGGGCGATCTTCAAATGTAGTTTTAATGGTCTTCAAGGAAGAAAGTCCGGATTTGGGCTTCCCCAAGAGTCTTGTATTTTGACAGGCTATTAAATGTCGAAGAGTTTGTGGAAATCGGACCATTATTGCGAAAACGGCCAGATATGCCTCGGCGAGGCATTTGGGGCCTCAAGAAAAAAAAATTTCATTTTTGAAAAACAGGCGTTTTTCGCTGGCGCTCGTTTACAAAGGAGAAATAAATAGACATAAATCACTGGAAATAATATTAAGGAAAATTGAAATTAAGCCAACAGCGAAAATCATACACTAGAAATAACGTAAAAAATGTCAGCACTGAATTTAACGCACAATTTCAGAACACAGGAATCTCACCAAATTCTTGCGAATTTTCAACAGACAGTATTCGTCCGTCTTCGTCAGGCACTAAGAGAATTTGTAGAGTTGGTAACTACATCGTTTTGGAGATCGTGATTCGAAACCGGCGCTCGGCGTGGCCCACTGCGTGCATCGGACCTACTGGATGCTTCAGGCTCACTGGATGCGATGGGCCTACTACATGCAGCAGGTCCTCTCTCCCATCGGCTTGAGAGTCTCGCTGAAAAATCTTTTCTTAGGAGAAAGCCGATTCCCGGATTAGAAGCACCCTGTGTATTCATTAGAGTAGCTCCATTTTTTACATGGTGCTGAATGGCCAGGGACTCTAGTCCTCTTAAATGACGATCATATGGGACGTTGGATTTTAGCAGTGCTGACATTTTTTCGATATGAGCTTTCAGAGTAAAAACCGCTACGGTATTTTTAATAGAAATAACGTAGTTCAGTAAGCGACCTTTATGCACTTACGTTTCGTCGGAGTGGCATGACCCGGATTCAAACCGGCTACCCAGTTCGCCCCCAGATCACTTGCATAGCGCGTTATTCGCTATTAATATTATTGCCACAAATGTTATGAAAAAAGTCCGTCTACATCAAACCTAATGATCCGCTGATAATTATAACTTTATTTTAATGCATTATAGCATTTCACTGAGCTAGTTTATATAATCTTTTGCCTCTTAAACCCTAAAATGTGTCCAAACTGGGCCGTGGCACTCACACTTCTGGTCGTCGTAACTTCTGAAAACCATGTATATTTGTAATTATTTTCCTTGATTTTCTTTTAAGCAAAAAGCCTACAAACCCTAGCTTAGTTGTGTAAGTAGGAGGGGCAGCCTAAAGGTACTTAACCTCATATACATGTGGATACAGACATTTTAGTGTGATATTTTTTATTGTCTTTGTCGGCCACAAATGTTACGAAAAATGACCGTCTACATCAAACCTAATTATCCACTGATAATTATAACTTTATTTTAATGCAGTATAGCATTTCACTAAGCTAGTTTATATAATCTTTTGCCCTTTAAACCCTACCACGAGCTCGAACCATTTTAATTAATGGCAGTTTTACCGGACACAAATTTTAATTTTAAATATTTTATTTAAAAATCTCCTTCCAAACTCCGACTGTGACCATCCGAATGCAAATTACCTACCTTTCCTACTATTAAACTCATATGCAAGATCTGAGCATCCTTTTATTAAATACAAGCCAAACAGTTTAAAAGTAAAGGCCTTTTCACTTTGTTAATTGAGTAACAAACTGCACCTTCTTTACACAGGCCTCATTCCTTCAAAGCTGCTCCATCCAAACCCTTTGCAAAACCGCCAGCTCCTCCCACTTTCTATTGTTCTCTCGGCCCTCAGCCAATGAGGAGGGTGTAGCTCTCCTCGACGTCCGCTCTTGGTCTAGCTGGATCTCTCTTGCTAGCATAAAAACCCCAAGAAGCTCTCAATCTTTAGCACAGCTCACAGATCTCAAGCTAGAAGGGTCACACCGGTCGGGAGTGGAGATGTCACAGTCCGAAGGTTGCCATGCCGGGCAAATGGTAGTGGTTCGTATTTTACTAGTTTAGCTTTGAAATTTTAACTTTAGGACCCCCATTCTAAATGTATAGTTTAAAGTAAATTAACATCTAGTTTGAGAATAACTTATAGTTGGCTAAGCCATCAGCATTTCTGGCCTCCTGCCTTCCATAACGTAAGGGTGGCTTCCTTTCTAAAAACCAACTTCTTGTTTATTTTAAAACATTAATCTAAACAACAGACGGTTTAATCTTCGTGGACTCGTAGAAATAAAACTGTGGACGGTTTGATCTAAGGAAACAAAACTGTAAGAATAATTGTAACTTAGCGGACACGGTTCAATTAGCGAGTAAACCTGGACTGGAGCCCCGAACTTCTTTTTCTACATGAAAATTTAAGTCGTCATTAAGAACATAAAACGTTGGTCTTGTTTGTAAAAGACGAATTTCTCATTTGTGAATTATTTAATTTTGCTTTTCCAAACTTGTGAAAGCCAGACTAGTGAACTAAGATGTAAAGTGTTAGTATTTTTCATTTGTCAACTGCATTTATTAAAACCTGGAGTTTTAAACTTCAGTTCGTTCCCAAGATGGATTCATTGTTTTGAGTTAAATATAATATGTAGCCCATTCTTATCTTTGAACTCCAGTGAAACAGTTAACTTATTTCCACCGTTGGTGGCAGCGCAAAAAGGATAGTATCAAGGTTAGGCCTATAGTTTTAGGACACCGACGCTTCATTCCCCACGCCGGGACTGTAGCCCATACTGTGATTATTCACGTAAAAATCGTAGTAAACACGAGCAACTTGATACTAACAGTCATTGTCAACCAAAGAAGTCGGGGGCGTTACAAGCACCTCAGCCATCGTAGCGTCTGCCGTTAAAATTTGGTGGCAGCGGTGGGATGAACGGGTGCTGTTCCTACAAGCCATTCCCCCCTGCCATGCTACTATGCCAAATTTGTAAATTGAAGCAAACCACTTCAATTAGATGTCTGTGACTCAGTAAACATAGTCACGAAGTAGATGCCCATACTGCAGTCACTATCAGTACTAATCAAAAGCCCTAGGAGTAAAACTCAACTTCTGGCTGCAGGAAGCAGAGAATGCAGCTTCACCAGTTTGGATACTCACCAGCGTGAGATGTCACAGTACCCCCAGTTCCTGTGAGGAGAGGCCGCCCGCCAAAGAAACGTCACAGCTATTCAGTGGACCTTGAGTGCACCAACCCAAGACCCAGAGAAGTGTGCCTCCTAACAAGGACGTTCAACTCCAGTTCAGTGCAAGGCTTCTGAGGCTCTATGGTGGATACCGGAAGGACTTGACGGACAATACAGCGTGTAAAGGGGTAAGTGCTGTGCTCAAAGGATATGCTAAACGCCGCCAAGCCGAGTGTTGAAGTTGAAATTCTTTGGTTTTTTAATTATTCATACACCAGAGTGTTAGGGGTCCTTTAAAGTGTAAACTTACTGGATTTGGGAGAAAAATATTTAAATAATGTGCTCTGCTCAAACTTAAGGTAAAATTAACTTAAGGCTGCATTTAATTTTTGTTTCAACTATAAAAGCTTTATTTTGAAACCAGTTTAACGTTAGAACTTGAAAATGCCCGAAAACATGGATTTTGAAGATGTCATAAAAAATATCCAGTACAAGGACCTTAAGAAGGCCTGTACTAAATTAGGTCTCACAGTCACGGAGACAAGGCATGAAACAGTCGAAGTACTGAAAAATGCATTAGAAAAATGCATCTTTCTTTAACAGATCTTTATGATGAACTAGCAAGCGCTATTGATAAAAGAGAAGCTACTATTCTCCAAAAACAAAATTAGCAGCCAAAGAACATGAGCTTACTTTAAAAGCCCTAGAAATGGCCGACGCTGATAAACGTCGAGGCTACGAACTAGCCCTTAGAGACCAAGAGGCTCAGATTAGAGACCGAGAAGCGATTCTCAAAGAAAAAGAAAAAGAACAAAAGGCCTCCTTTAGAGACCGTTGTATGGCCCAAGAGTTAGCAAAACTCGAGAAACAGCTTGAACTAGCAAAGCTACAAGCTACAAATGTACATGTTAACCCGTCTCCGAACGGAGTTAACAGCGCTCCCCAAGCTCAACCAAATCCAGTTCCCAAACAGGGTAAAGTTGCGGACGTAGTAAGTCTTATTACAAGTGGAATCCCCAGTCGGAAATTAACAGTTTCCTAAAGATTTTTGAAAGCACAATGCTTAGTCAAAAAATTCCACGAGACCAGTGGACAATGGGACTATTGACTTTAATGGGGGAAATTTTGATTAAAGTTTGTGACCAGCTTTCAGACACTGAAATGCAGGATAACGAGGTCAAAAAAAAATTGCTTGACAGGTTTGTGCAGACTAAAGAGTCCTTGCAAACTCAATTTCGTTCCCTAGAAAAAGATCCTGAACAACAATTTCATGATCACGCTTTGAAGGTGGAAACTCTGTTTTCCCGGTGGTTAGCTTTAGCAAAAGTTAACGGTAATTTTGACAACCTAGTCAACTTAATGCTTTTAGCACAATTCTATAAAGCTTGCCCTGCTCAACTACGGAAGTGGTTGCCTGATCAAATTAAGACAGGAACCCTGGCCGAAGTGGCCAAACTATGTGACGAGTTCACTACTAGGAATAAGCAGATCGCTACTGAAGCTGCTTCCCATTCTGTCAAGACACAGACTAGTGCTGGCCAGTCTAGTCAGGCTTCTAAAGCCTCAAACAACTAACGTGGTAACAATCGTAACCACTCTACGGCAGCTAAACCAGCTGGTTCTGGAGACTCGGCCAGTAGTAATAACTCAAATCGTGAGTTCGACAGACCTTGTAAATATAACGATGGTAATTGCTTTTTCTGTAAGCGTTTCGGACACAGAAAAATTGACTGCCGTGCATGTATGGCAGCTGAAAAAGCAGCAGCTGATGCTGATTGTAACTTCGGGAGTAATGCCCCTGCCGAAATTGTTTACTCAAAATTTCGTGAATGGTTCGTGAATGGTACAAAAAGCCTTGTTCTCCGTGATACAGGCTCAACACACGACGTCATTGCCAGGGATCTAGTAAAACCTGAGCAATTCACGGGGGAATATACCCATTGCCACAACGCTCTTACAGAGCAGACGACAGCCCACACGATCGCCTTGATTGACGTGCAGACTCCCTACGGGCCTATTCAAACAGAAGCATTGGTCTCTGACCACTTGCAGATGCTGTTGGGCGTTCCTTCCCAAAACGTTTTCAGAAGAGAGAGGATTAACATCATTGCCTACTTACGTTAATGCAGTGACTCGTTCGCAAACACGTGCGGACAATCAGCTTCCGATTGTAAAGTCTAATTATCGCGAAGTTAGCACTGATAGCGAGACGGATAGTGATTCCGAACTCAGTGTAGTTGCTCCACCACTAGCAAAGGAAGGTTTTGTTAGCACTAAACAAGATAGTTTAGGTGCTGCCATTCTTGGCCCCCAAACTGAGCAGCTTACCAAATTGCTTAACATTAACAAAATTGAGTTTTCCAAACTGCAACTTGCTTGTCTAACTTTACAATTATGTTGGAATTATGCTAAACTACCTGAAAGTCAGCAAGATGAAAATAAATTATTTTTCATTGATAATGGCTTACTTTTTCGCAAGCCTTTTCGTCCTGAAGGAAGACCGCTAATAAACAGGCAGTTCGTTATTCCCAAGGAGTGTAGAGATTTGGTTCTAAGCACTGCGCATGCCAATGCATGGGCTGGACACTTGGGTCACTCCAAAACTAAGGAGAGAGTGCTTACAAATTTTTACTGGCCCCAGTGTTTTACCGACATTGAAAATTTTGTCTTGACTTGTCTAACCTGTCAGAAAAATGGAAAATCTGGACAGAGGTTTGTTGCCCCCATGATGCTAGTGCCCATGGATGGGGAGCCATTTAACCGATATATTATTGATATTGTTGGCCCCATCAGACCTACCAGTCAGGCTGGATTTAAATACATTTTATCTCTCCTTGATCTGGCAACAAAGTTTCCTGAGGCAAACAACCAAAGTGTTGTTGATGGCCTCGTAGTCATCTTCTCGAGGCTAGGCTTCCCTTCCGAACTCCAGTCCGACTTGGGCTTGAGCTTCGTCTCTGAGCTTACAACTTTAATTTTGGAGAAATGTGGGGTAAAGTGTGCAAGTGTTAACCACCCACAGTCAAACAGCGTGGAACGCTTCCACAGGATACTCAAAGCGGTGCTGAGAGCTGTCTGTCACGAGCATCCCTAATACTGGGAAAGGTGCCTCCCTGGTACAATGTTTGCATTTCGTACTGCTTCCCACTAGAGCACTGCCTTCATTTCAGCCGAAATGGTTTACGGACGTAACCTAAAAGGCCCACTGGAGTTGGTGAAAAGCCAATGGATTGAACCTGAAGTTCACCCATCCGTTTTGGAGTATATCCTGGACTTGCTCCAGCGCTTCAAATACTCACAGGAACTCTCACAAGAAAATATTGTAAAGAGCCAACTTAAAAATAAGTCCTATTACGACTGTAAAGGCAGTTGAACGTAAGTTCAAGGAAGGTGATAGTCCTTAAACCTGCTAGGGCCAATAAATCAGAAATTCATTGGGATGGACCCTGTGATGTGGTAAAACGCTTTATCAGACACCAATTACCTGATTAAAAAGTCGTATGTTGAAACCCTATCTGCCACATCAACTTGTTGAAACCCTATCTGCCTAGGGAAGGGTCAAGTAACAATACTTATTCTGATGAAAGGGAATACGATCCCTCTGACCATGTTTGGACAGGTCAGCCTGGTGATGGCCACCTTACAGCTAAGGAGGCTATGAGTCTTTTCAAAATGACTGGCAATTTAACAAAATTGCAGAAGAACGACTTGCTTAAAGTCTTTGAACAAGTAGATGGAGTGTTTTCTACTTTTCCTGGTCGAACCAAACTTGTTACTCACGACGTTGAATTAGTGGATTCACAAGTTAAGCCTTTTAAATATTACAGGCATGCTAAATTCGAACGTGACTTAATAGTCACAGTGTAACGGCGGATGCTACGACGGAGGAGGTGCTTGTAACATCGCCGCTCGCCTGGTGTAACTGGATCTTCTTACTATTACTTTTGGGTACTTTTTGTTTCAAATAAGCACAACAGCTACAGTCCCGGCGTAGGGAATGGAGCTACACTTGTCCTAATATTGTAGGCTAACAGTAATAATAAGCGGTAACGCTGCCACCAAGGTGGGAAAATTAGGCTAGCTAAGCTAAGTTTAAGAGAATTGTCTTACAAGTTAACTTCTAGCGAACAACGAGCGAATAAACTGACGGACGTTTAAGAAAAACTCCTGGTTTTTATTTTAAACAAACATGAATAAAAATATCGCACTACAAATACATTTGGTAACTTTACACCTAGTTTAGGTTATAAAATACAGGGGGAATTTACATTAAATTCGACACTAGAACCAACACGAGGTTCACATAAAACAATTTCAAATAGAAAAAGTGAGTTGAGTAGGCACAAGGGGATTTCGCAAAAGAGCCCTCTAAATTACGAACAGCCTCGGCTGTCTAGTAATAGTAGACCTAATAACAGTTTTGTTTCAACCGTGAATTAACTAAGCATTAAACCTCCCAGAGTTGCTGTTGATAAGTCAACTCCTTAAATTATAAAGCCTCGGCTACATATAAAGTGGATCCGAGCGTTTAATCAAAGCAACCGTCCACGACGATCAAACCGTCCCTGTTTACATTAAACTGCGTTTAAAGAAACAAAATAATGAAAGCTGGTTTTTAGTAAGGGACCGTGAACCCTTAAATTACGGCCGCCAACGTCCGAAATGCCGTTGGGCTTGACGCACCATAAATTTACCTTCTAAAGCTACGAGGTTTAGTTAAGTTTAAACTATAAATTTTGAATGGAGTTTCCAAAAATTAAATTTTTAAAGCTAAACTAAGTACGATACGAACCACTACCTTTGCCCGGCATGGCAACCATCGGACCGCGGCATCTCCACTCCCGACCGGCGTAGCGACCTCTAGCTTTGAGAATCCTTGAGCTGTGCTGTGCTAACGAGTGTCTCTGGGTTTGGGGTTATATACTCATTACCGGAAGTCGGCGCGGACGCCGAGGATAGCTTCGGAGGGGGGTGCGGGGAAGAGAGTCGGACATCTGGAGGAGGAGAGACTGACCCAAATCGGCCGAGCTGTCACTACCGGAAGTTGGAGTAGCAGCGCGGACGACCGGGGTAGCTTGAGCGCTCTGACTGGCTGACGGAATTGAAGTAGTGTTTTGGTTGGCTGGATTCGAATTGACAAAGGGAATTGCCGACTTGAAACTTAGAGGCCTGGCTTTGAATGTGCAAGTGAGTTTTCAACTCATAACAACGTGATTTTTAGGCCTATTAAAATAAACTACGACGTTAGGCATCGCAACTATTGAAGGAGGGGGGGGGGGGGGGAACGAAGTGTAATGCACAGAATAAACATTTGACTTTGGGAACGGATTGCTATATACAAGGCATGTTTTTAACGAAGGATAGCTAGTTTGTTTACGTTTTTAGAGGTTCGCTACGGTCGGAGTTTGGATGGAGATGCTATAAAAAATAAACATAAAATCATACACTGGGTCCATAGAAATAGACAAACATAAACATGCGAGCTCCGGTAGGGTTCATGGCAAGAAGTTAAGTTTACCAAAATGCATTAAGTGCACAAATCAAAAGATTAAATGTTCCAGCTAGTTTTTAAAGGGCTAATTGCAGTTTAGGTTAGATTTTTAAACTGGTTTGAACATCGGACATTTTTCATAAATAAGCAAAGTCGTCACCTGTTAGAAATAAAAAATATCGTGTGTTGACAACATCTAAAACACAACTAAGCTGAAAAGTGTTTCGGCTTTATGCCCAAGAAAATATACATTATTTACAATTTAATGTGTAATCGCCATATAGACGATTATTCTTCTGGTGTGGAAGAATGCTGCCCTCAGGTTTTTTCTTCGATGGTGTTGAGGTGTCCTCACCACGAGCGTCTGATACGAGACCGCGTTTACACGCCCCCACGCGGAGGACTCTATTTGGGGTTAATGTCGAACGCCAAATAAGTGCTACAACAGAAAAGGTCAGTGCACACAAGACATGCCAAAGAACAAGACTGCCAAGCCATGTAAATAAATTGCATAAATTAATGCACCAAGGAATACACCTTCTGAGGAATACACCTCCTGTGAAATACATCACCACAAGTTATAAAAATACACTGTTTACAAAAAATAAAAATTGCCATTTTATATTTTTGGGGGACTGACGTTTTTGTGGCTCAAGAAATTTTTGTAAATACAAATTACAAGTTTAAAGGGACACTGGTTGCAAAAATTAACTTAGTGCTGTCCGCGCTGCTTGTTGCAGGAAAGTCGTACAGGCCACAAAGAAAATTGGAGCAAACGAAAGTTTTATATAAATAAAAACGCAAATTTTGACCATAAAGGGTCACAGTTTTAAGGGTTTTTGTAGCTGTTAATTCAAATGAGATAATCGCAACATTGAATGCTCTAACCAGTCAGCCGTGCACAGAAAGTTATTTTTTTTATCTGGAAAAACCTCGAGAAAAACCCCTGGGCGCACTCCTCAGGACCTAGCTTGCGATAAGGATCGGAATAGAGGGTACTATAAGCGCATGCGCAACTATCAGCTCTATTTAAAGTTAACAGACTACCACTGGAGTGGTTTAAGGTTACCAAACAACTTGTTTTACATAGGAAATATTACCCTGAAGGGTTTAGAGATGGTACCCATAACTTAAACATATTATACAACACTGGAAGGTTTTATGGATAATAACGCAACAACCTTTTAACGACAGAGTTGACCTTTTGCACTCAGAGGTGAGACGGACAAATTTTTTTCAGGAAAAATGTTTCGTAAAAACCTCAAGAAGGGCCAACCGGGAACAAGTTGCAACCCCCGTAGAATACTCCTAATGAATATTTAATTAGTGTCGTTACAGTCTTTGACAATATTCTCCCACATAGGGAGACGTTGATAGTGACAAAAAGAGTAAAACATAGGCACTTAAAATTTAGGTGTAGAGTTCCGAAACGGGAAAATAGCTGAAAGTTCCTTTTGGTGTGGTTGCACTTTCAATATACCACTTAAAAATATTTAAAGATAAAATTTAAATTTCCAGTCAATTTGTACTGAAAATGACGTGTTTTAACAATTAAATGTTTAAACAAAATACGTGCTGAGAGTATCAGCGTTCATTACACAACTATCCAGGTTTGTTCAACGAAGCAGTTTAAAGTTTGCAGACTTTAAAGCAATAAACACGATTTTTGGTGTTTAGGTTAGGTGTTCACAGATGTAGCCACTTTTGTAGCGGCGTACAATTACTATAGTTAAAAAAAACTTGAACGGGAAACTAGTTTGTTAGGTTTCCGGTTTTTAGTGTAGAAAAAAAACTCAACTGGTAGAAAATTTACACACTACTAGGGTTAAACTGGGTGGCTTGCACCAGTTTGCACAAAAAAACTATTTTTAGGGAAAAAAAACTACACAAGTTTTAGTTGTTCAGTTTGGAGACCATTTAAAGGTTTTACTTACTCCCTACTGGCAAAACTACATTTTAATTTTTAGGTTAGGTTAGCATTACAACCTTAGTTTCAACTAAAAAACAATTACTTTAGTTTAAAGAGTCATAATTGTGGTGATCAAGCACAAAAATTACACCTTTTTATCCAAGATAAAAGTTTAAACAACAAAACATCGGGTCCTAATGTAAAAAAAGGATCAGAAAAAAAAAACTGTATTTAAGTTTTCACTACTGTCATACCGATTTAATTTAGTTTAAAATCAGTCAAGCTGTCTTTACTAACTTTTAGGTTAGGGGACGTTTTACTTCGTGACACAAGCCAACTTGCGAAGCTGGTTTCGTTAATTTCTGGCCAACTGGACATGAACACACTTCGGCTCATATCATTATCTGAGAAACTGCGTTTCAGTTTACATCTTGGAGGTGTTTTGACCTTATGGCGACACTGTAGCCAATCGAGGATCGTTGGGGCGTGGGCAGTTTCCACTTGTTGCTGTTGTACTTGGCGCTGGCCAGAAGAATTTGTAATGAGATCCCTCCCATCCAAAACTTTGGTACTTGGCGACCGAACGACGATTGGTTGCCGCTCGTTAGGCGTCTGAGAGTCTGGAGACGCTTGGGACTTGACCACTCCCGGGGTGCTGGGCGGGGTCTGTTTACGTACGCGCTTTTTTGATTGACGCGCTCGGGGGGCTGACACATTTGCAGCGTTGGGGCCAAAATCTCGAGGCTGGTTTACAGTTTGGTTTAACAAATTAATCCCTGGGATTCCCAAAACCACATCGAAAATAGGCCTAGATGCTT
>JAHWFP010056625.1:0-31996 GCA_023313725.1 Lithobius niger
GTAAGGTGAAGTCTAGCGAACAAATATAGTTATTTGAAACCTTAAAATCACAATCCCTCGGTCAACCAAAGTAGAGTTAACAAATTAACGGTATTTTCGATTGTCTCATGTAATGCTCACTGCTTAATAATAAATACAAAGTTGCTAACCAGGCTCCCCACCATTATTGGTTTTGCTTTTGGGGGCCAGTAAAAAGGTCTTGTCAGGACGATTAAAATGGTGTATTGAAACCTAAAACGGTCAAAAATTAAGAACATGGCAGACATTTGTGCAAAGTTCTCAGAAACTCAAATAAAAAAAGACCCGAATCTGCGTTGGCTGAGAACCAGCTTTTCTACGTTGCTAGGCCTAATTTAATTTTACAATTTTTGTATTCGACTTTGATAATTAGGCTGCTCTTTTATTGCTTACTGACTTATCTTTCAGGTTCCTCCGAAACCAGAGTTTCTAACCGTACACATTGTGAAGGGTGCGATGGGATTTGGTTTTACGATCACAGACAGTGCGTATGGTCAAAAAGTGAAGAAAATCTTGGATCGGCCGCGCTGTCATAATTTACTGGAGGGTGATATCTTGGTAGAAATTAACAGCCAGAGTGTGAAAGGGATGCCCCACGTTGACGTCGTTCAAGTGCTCAAAGATTGTCCCCAGGGAGTAGAGGCGGGTATTAAGGTACAACGAGGAGGAAGCGTGTCGCCCGGCAAATCAAGAGGAAAACAGAACAAAACGGTATGGACATTTATTTTCTTCTTGACCTTTTTAGACGAGCGAAAAAATGTACCAAAGTTTAAGACTTTCAATCTCGTACTGTCCAGAATCTCCACTATTCTGCAAATTTTTTTTAGATAGTCCATAGCAACAACTCGCTATCAGGCGTATTTGACTAATTGAACGGTTTATGGTTCACATGTTGTCGCTCGTCTTTTGTATGTAGTGGCTGTCGTTGTTGTCGTAGCCTACTACGTTTGTCAGGTGCTATCCACTGCTAGAGCAGACACTCGTGAAGATCATGCTTCACTAGATACATGATGGCTGGGGCTGAAGTGGCTTTAATATTCATATGCAGTCTTGCTTCTGTCACGTGTCCTTGGATCGCAAGTGACTCCATTCCCCTCAGTGACAATCCCGTGCTGCATTTGACACAAGTAAATTCGTCGTTTCTGCCCTTGCAGCGGCTAGGTTCTGTCACTAGTTGCTGGAGACCAAGTTGAGACGCACACACTGTATTCTATGTGGGCAGAATCAACGACTTGTGTCAAATACAGCACGGGATTGCCATCTGAGGGGATTGGAGTCACTTGCTATCCAAGCACAAGTGACAGAAGCAAGACCGCTTACGAATATTTAAGCCCATTTCGCCCCAGCCACCAAGTATCTAGTTGAGGCATAACCTTCACGAGCGTCTGCTCTAGCAGTGGAGAGTGAATGTTGTAGGCTAGGACAACAGCAGCAACAACAACCGCCGTATACAAACGACGAGACAAGATGTGAGCCAGAAACTTTTCAATTTGTCAAATACACCTGATGATAGGGGTGTGCGAGTAGAATAATTTTAATTCGAGTCGAGCCGAGCCGAGTTCGCAACAGAAGAATCGAGTAACGAGCCGAGTTCGAGTATTTGGTGAAGGCATTTATTTTGCAAGTGTCTTTTTTATTTGTTAGCACAATAATAACCAAAATTCTGCTTAACGGACTGTGAGTATACGTGTACAACTGGTTTACCAGTTTATACGATACAACTTTAAAACAACAACTTTAAAATACAACTTTAAAATGCAACTAAAATGCAACTAAAATGCAACTTTAAAATACAACTTTAAAATACAACTTTAAAATGGTTTGAGCTAGTGGCTTTTAATTTACACCACTGGAAAGCTCTCGTCGCGACGATAAATTTTGTATATTTGAACGTCAAAATCGGTCAAAAATTGGCAAAGTTATCGCATTTTTACCGGATTCGAGTTTTCCGAGTATGGATTCAAGCGACGAGCCGAGTTCGAGTACAAGTTGCATGCTCGGCTCAACTCGAATTTTTCGAGTATCGCACATCCCTACCTGTTGAAGATGAGTTGTTGATATGAACTATCGAAAATTTGCAGAATAGTGAAGATTCTGGACATTGAGATTTAGCGTCTTGAACTTTGGTAAATTTTTTCGCTAGTAATAATGTGCTCTCATTAGTTCCGTTCATTTATTCAACCTTTTTAGCCCTTCCGTGTGTATTGAATTATTCTTAGTAGTGGGATTAAATGTGAAAACAGTATTGAAAAGTCATTAACCCTTTACTGCCCATGCCAAACTGGATATTTTTTTTTACGTCCCATATGATAGTTGGGTCGGTCGCGGGATTCGATCCAGCATTCATTTGGTTTGCAGACGAGGACGCTGACCACTGGCTGTTGCTGCTCGCTTTACTCGGGGTCCCCGGGGACCCCTCATAAAGCTCGCGTTGGGACTTAGTTTTTTGCCGTTCAGTATCCGTCCATTTAAAGGGACGCCAGACTATAAAGGGTTAACAGAAAATATGTGAGTGGTTAGCTGCTAATGCAATAACTAGTACCAGCCAGGCACAGGATAAAAAACTCAGTAATGGAAGTTGCCTTCTGCCATTTTATTTTTGTAATATTACTTTGTATATGCTAAGTGATGGTTTTGTTTTTAGGTGAGAGCGAATGAACCTTTGTCACCTAAGAAGTCTCTTCCGATCAGTTTCAGTCAAAACAGTTTTTTGAACTCCAAGAATCAAGGTAAGTGTAGGAGAAAAGGTTGTCTTGTTTAACATTTTGTTCTTCGGAGCAGTTTTGAAAATTCCACAACTTGTTTCCGACTACCTTTAAAAATACTTCCCTTCAGTTCAGGCTTAATTAGCTTTATTTAATTCTCAAATGCCCAAATTAAAAATAATTTTGATGCTTGTCTATACACAGCCCTCCACCTGATGGCATGCTACTACATTCCCTAACAATCCGAAGTTGCCATTACCCTATCACTATCGCTTCAGCATTGACTTGGTAACGTCGATGCTCCACAATTTATGAATTGAAATTGGTAAACTGGCTTTAACAAAAAAGGCCTAACATTTTGTGAATTCGCTGTTTGTTCGTTGCGTGCGCTTATCTCAAACTTAGGGCTTCTGTTGTAGATTTTATGTAGTTTTAATGAAATCTAGTTCGGTTTGTCTTGATCACTTCCCGGTTGTAATTTGTTAAATCTGAACTGGACTACTTGGCAGCATCCGGATGATGCGGCCTTTCTATGTTATCGGATTAGCGCTTCCGATTCATCGTCTTCGTGTCGTAGTTCGTGGAAAAGTGCATAATTTAATGTTTGGTGATTGACTGGAGCTAATTTTTATTATCGGAAAAATGGGGAATAGGCAAATAACTTTTCCGTTCTACTAAGCTTAACTTTGACTGCAGTACGCTCGTTAGCTCAGAAGACTTGATCCGATTTGTGGGCTCCATTTTTATAAAACTCCCTGGTAGCTCACCCATTGACATAGGCTAAGTTCTTGGAACGGTGGTGTAGCGTCAAATTTTCATTGAAGTCTATTCTTTTAATTTGTGCAGTCGGAGACATGTTTCAGATAATTCCGAGATGGCAACCTCGTCATCAAAAGTTCCTTACATTTCTTTATTTTTGATTCATTATTACAATTGTGTCGTATGTACATTTATATACGTATACCTAAAAGATATAATTTTCGATGAGTTGTCTTTTGTCATTGTCGAACATTTAAAAAAAACTTGGGATTTTCACAATTTTTGACAATGACAAGTATCGTATAAATTTTCGGAAACAAACACAATTTCAAAAGTTGAAAGATATAAAAATATCTTGTGAATTACAAGCAATGGCTTACAGAAAATTAAGTCTTTTCTGTGTAATTAACTACAACAAAATTGCAAAACTGAATTCCGTAACGCTGACGGTAACACAATTTTTTGTTTGTTTAAAATTTTCTGGGCGCCTATTTTCTTTTCTTCCTAAATATCACTAGGACTCCTCCAAAACAACAAAATACCACTAACAAAGAACAAACACGGTTCAATAATTAAATTTTCAGAGACACTCCTTTCTCCTCCTTCAGAATTAGTCACCCAAAACTATGAAAAAAAGTGGTTCACATCACAACATCGCTCGTCAAATCCAGATTTGAACACTCGCGCATGTCGGCAGGACCACTGATCTGTCGGTGGATCAGGACTGCCAGGGCAGTGCCAAGTTCAGGCCTGACCAGCATGTTGATGTTAGTGTAGCTGGGGGATGCTATGTTCATGAGCGGAACTCCATTCATCTCGAACTTTTTTATGACGAGTGACTCCAATACCCTAAGGTGGTTGTCATGAGGGCGTTAGATTTAAGCAGAACAGAGGTCTTGTCCCAGACAACTGAATGGATTCAACGAGCTATTTTGTGATGTGAGCATTTTTTTTTTCATAGTTTTGGGTGTTAATTCTGAAAAAGGGAGGGAGTTACTGCGGAAATTTAATTGTTCTTCGTTGGTTGTATTGTGTTGTTGTTTTGGAAAGATCTTTGAAATACGGTTAACGTGTTTTCGACTAGGACTCCTGTTACTTTAGAAATACCATAGCGGTTTTTACTCTGAAAGCTCATATCGAAAAAATGTCAGTCCAGAAAACTTAACGCGTAATTTCAGATTACAGGAACCTCACCAGATTCTTGTGAATTTTCAACAGACAGTATTCGCCCGTCTTCATCAGGCACGAATACTGTCTGTTGAAAATTCGCAAGAATCTGGTGAAGTTCCTGTAATCTGAAATTGTGCATTAAGTTTCTGGACTGACATTTTTACTCCTGTTACTAGTTTGGTGCGTAGTGGTGTTGAGTTTTTAACGTGTCTGACAATTTTGTTTTGTTTTAGAACCTTCCAGTCAGAGTCAGTCGTTATTTCGGAGTAAAACACCCACCGCCGATTTGTACAGCAGCCGTGACAAGGAAATTGTTCTGAATAATCGTCCGAAGACTCCGTTGGTAGATACTAGGGTCCGTCCCAAGACTCCAGTGTCGTTACCGTTGCACCGGCCGAAAATGCCCAGCAGTAGTGTAGTTACATCACCTAATGAACCTGTGCATCGTAAGATACCTGGGAGAGATGAACGTGCTGGCAGCTACCTCAACAACAGCAGCGTAGAGGCACAAGACGAAAACGACGAAGCGGCTGCGAGATCTGCCATGGAACCGACAAGTGGCTGGAACAATGGGCCAGCAAAACGGACGGTGACCACTCCAATGTCAAGTTCAAATCCATACGAATATAATAATCACAGTTCGGTTGTGCCAAATCCAAGTGATTCAATAAACAGGACAAATATGAAAAACGGAAACAACAGCAGTGATGCTTCAGTTTCTGTTGATCAATACGGTACTGCTTCCCATGCACCGGGGCTCAACAGCGTCAACCCAAAGTCGAGAAATTACAGTGGTGATGGTAAGCTTACAAACAAACTCAATAACGCAGACCAGCGGCCACAGACGCTGTACGATCATGAGATCGAGCGACTGGAAACTGCAACGTACGGCATACATGGCCGCATTCCGTATCCTTCCAGTGAGAATCAAAGTTACAATAACGCCGAGTATTACAAAGCTGAACCTGATCGTGTGTACTTACAAGATACGAACTACGGTCGTGTTAATCCTAACATGTATGATGCGGAACCATTTGTGAAAAATGCAAATTATGGAAGCACCCGTATCAAAACCCCGACTCGTGATGTGAATTTGCCTTCCCCTTCAGCAGCATATCCTCATTATCTTGGTCCGTATAATGGTGCATATAGTGCTCAGTATAATGGACCTCCGTACGCTGTCGATTTAGACGATGCATATTACCTGCCGTCAGGGCATACTGGCGAAGGCTTCATGCCATCCCGTGGTGATAATGCGGTGTATGGCTACACTAACTCAGTGAATTCTTACTACGGGCCACCACCCAGTTCGTCTGGCCAAGGCAACATGTATTATGGGGGGGACTCTGTGTCGTCGCACAAGCAGAGCACTTCCTTCGAGCATGAACAACCATCCCCTAGTTCAATAACGCGAGTGACACTTGATCGCAAGGGCTTCCCCGACAACAGTGTTTTGGCTCAACAGAGGATAGTTGCTCTTCCCTCAGAACACTTGGATCTAAGTGTAACACTTTACCGCCAAGAGACGGGATTTGGTTTCCGCATTGTTGGTGGTACGGAAGAGGGTTCGCAAGTGAGTCAAGTGAGAAATTTATGTTGTCTCTCATCTTTTTTCTTGCTCGTGTCATCCTTCCTTTTTGGTTGATTTATTGTAGTGCAATTTAACTATATTTGCTCCTAGGGCATCTGGTTACTAGGGGTTGACAGATTTTGGTTGGATTAATCTTTTTCACAATTTAATTCCTATGTTCTTATGTAATTCACCAAACAATTTCTTTTTGGCACGACCACACGTGTTGTTGAATGACCATCTTTTGCTTGAAGTTTGAGTGTGTTTTCCCGTGCATGGGAACCATTCTGGTTGTACGTAATGATTTTATTATACAGTATAACCTAGATTATCCATCATAATTGGGACTGAGGCAGTGTCAGATATTCGAAAATGACATTTTATCGAATTTACATTGTAATCTGAAGGCCTTTAATTATTATTTATTACATTCCGTACAACGATGTACATGTAAATGAGGGGAGGGGGGGAAATAAAAAAATAAATAGTTAATTAACAACTGTACAAAATTATATATAAAAAAAAAAGGGAACAGAATAAACAATGGGGACGAAACAAAGAAGCCACCTTAATAGCACGGTAGAGTGTTTAACTCCTCGTCCTCCTGCAGCACTGCCACTCCCGGCACATGGTCAAGTGCACTCTGCCTTAACTACTTGAGATCTTGCTGGGTCCAAATTTCGCACCACTTTCCAAACTTTAGCGAACCTGCAGCGACATTTCCACCCAAACCACAGCCCCAGCCATCGATGCTACCCCTGCATGCAATAATGAGGGAGTTGGACGAGTTTTGAACCGCGTTCCAAAATGTCGCTTGCTGTATAAAAAAAAAAAACAATTCCATGGTAAGCATGCCTCCATCCCTACAGGCCTGATGATTATGTCAATACTTTAAAGTACAAGCCTAACTAAATGGTGGTGCGCTCGCGTTAGTAGAGTTGTTAGGTCACTAAGGCCAAAGAGCAGCTAAACAAGATCAGTTTGGTACATTTTAGCACGGGGGTTAAGTCGCATACCAGTTGGTGCCGGGCAATGGGCGGTACGGGATACTTTAAATCAGTTTCTGTTACACGTAAGTTCATGGCCTAAGGGAGGGGTGCTGGCTAAGTGGTCATTGGATAATCGAGGTTTTACTGTAATTGTGGTAGGTGTTCTTGTTAAACAGCTTCACGAACTTGAGTTGACCCATACGTTTTAATAAACTTTTTGCAAAGGTAAGTTGGTCATCATAATAAAATTATTTTATAAAAGCATAATTTTGCTGTTTTAGCAGACATACTATTAAGCCAATATTTTTGAATTTAGTTAGGTGCATCGTTAACGAGGATTTCAGAAGTTAACGAGGATTTTACTCTAAATGCATGCTTCAGAAGAGGAGTCCTTCAATTAATTGATAAACTGGACTAGTTGTTCAGGAGTTGGGATCTGTTATTGGGCTCAGGATTGGGGATCGACCAGTTTCTCTGTATGATTGGCTCAGGTGAAAAACTGATCAGCCCGGCCTTATAAGTGTCGTACTTTCATGTAGTTTGAATTAAGCGGTGTGCCGTGGTCTGCTGTATTAGAACACACAGCCTGCCACTTATCCTGCAGCTTCTTACTAAATTGGCCTCTCAGCAAATGCGGGATTGCTGGGTTAGAATGATCCCTGGATATCATCGTACGGCCTTCTCTCAGACCTGGTAATGAATAGCTAGTGATTCAAGACATCTGACGTTTGTGTCTCTGTTGGAGTTTCAGACATAAGGTGTTTCCATCAGGCCAAATAAAAAAGATTGTTTGGTTTGCGTTACGCAGTTAAAAAAAAAATAGGGTCGGTCGATCAGAAAATTCTTATTTTTGCACTTTTTTTTTGTTACTAAAGCTTTACTTCAAATATTGTTATTTTAATATTTTTTTATACAATAAAGATACATTCATGTTCACGAAGTATAATATTTCTTTTCCAGGAAGCATTTGAACCATTTTTGTATCGTAGGAAGGAGCGTCAAAATAGGGAGGGTTTTTTTTTTTCCCTTGGATGGAAAAAAAGTTTAGGGTCAGTCGGGTAACGCAAACCAAACCATTTTTTTTTTGTTTGGCCTCATGAAGAAGAAGAATAACAACATCCTACCACCATCGGGAAAATTCCACTACTTCAACAAGAACCACCAAAAGTTCCCTCTTTAAATTTTCGGTGAAGATTTAAGGCTGTTCACCTTCATCAGAACAGTACGCAACTATGCACAAATTTAAAAACTAACATTACATGGTTGTGGCTACCGTCGTGCAGACGAAGCATCAGTGCGAGAACCACTGATCTATATACGTTTATACTGCCAAGCCCCACCGCTTGTCAAGCTTGGCTTTCACATCAGAACCCACTGATAAACACGTGGGAGGCCCTAAATGTATATAGATCAGTGGTTCTCTCATTGACGCGTCATCTGCACGATGGTAACCACAACCATGTAACGTTCGTTTTTACAGCTTCCAAAAATACTCATCTCACTTTTAGCTATTCTGCCCATGACAAACATTTCTATGCTACCCCCCAGTCTGTCCCAAGGCGTTAAGCGTCTGAGCTCCCAGCACCTGCTGAACTCGTTCGTCACTTTTTTCGTGGGAAGCGCAAGGAGCAGTCACTCCTTGTGTTCGCGGCGGTTTTTTCCTTCTTTGTTCCCGTGCACGCAGTATTGATGACTGGTGAAAATGTTTTGAGGCCGGCCGTTATCGGCTAACTCTTAACGATCGACATTCAACGGCTGTAGATACTGTGAATACAACTTTATTGACATTTTGTGGGACTCTGTCGTGATTACGGCGAGGGAACACGGAACAGATTCCGACAACGTACTTGGATGACATCGGATCAGGGAAAGATCTAAGGCAGCAATGAACGCCGAGGAAAACCAAGCTCTTGGACGAAAGATTATTTCGGTGGTCAAACCAAGGACAGTTTTTCCTTCCTGCAGACGTAACAAGTAACGCGGTATTGCTGTGTTACGATGATGTTGATTCCAACCTACCGACTCGGTCGCCTCTTCTTGGGTCGTCATGGTCTGTCCGGGACCATGATTTCAACGTGGGAACCACAGGCTCTTCTTATCCTGATTAGGCAGCGTTTTTCCTGCTTAGTAGGAAAGAAGCAAGAATTTTACCGGCAGATGTCGGACGCTCAACACGATCTACAAGAACAAGGGACAAGATGACGAAGGCCTTCACAGTGGGAACAGCACTGTTAGGCCAACGGCCCCGGGCAGTCGTCCGATCGATTCTCCCCCCCTCCCCCTGCCTGCCCCGGCACAGTGCAGCGTGCTTCTGAACGGGACCACGCAAACGGTGGAGGAGGCGTTCAAGTATACAGACACACTTCAAGAAGGAACACATCACGGAATTCAAGACTGGCTCTCACCTGGAAAGTGTGGAATGCCAGAGGACATCGACCACCTTCAGGATGACGTCCCAGGCGGATGCCTCAGTCCCTCGGGAGCTAGCTCCCCAATTCGATACCACAATGGACCGGCAGTCGCAAGTCACCAAAAGATCGGCAGTCACCAGTCGACCCGCTGTTACGAAGGGACCACCAAGCAAGGATGGCAGTCGCCAAGAATGATGGTCAAACAAAGGGAGCGACAGTCTCGCAGAAGGAAAGACAGTCGCTTCAGTGCAAACAACAGTTTCCCAAGAGGAAGACAGCCTCCCGGCAGGACACCCAAGTGGGATGGCAGCCACCCAGCAGATACTGCAGTTACCCTGCGGACACTGCAGTCACCTGGCAGGAATGGCAGTCGCCAAGCAGTAAACAAGTCGCCCAGCAGGAATGGCAGTCGCCAAGCAGTAAACAAGTTGCCCAGCAGGAATGACAGTCACGCAGCGGAACGGCAGTCACCTAGCAGTGCCAGCGTGAACACCAGTCGCCCAAATGGAACGACAATCTACTGGTAGGACCGGCAGCCACCCTGAAGGGAGACAGTTCTCAGGGAGGAAGTACTGTCGCCATGTAGATTCAACAGACGTCTGAAAGGAGTATGGGCGCCCAAGGAGGGACTGCATTCATCTGTGAGATGGCAGTCGTCTAGAGACACAACAATCACCAGGGATAACGGCAGTGGCCAAAGCGAGACAACAGTCACCTAATGGGACGACAGTCGCCAAGTAGAACAGAAATCGCCAAGTAGAAGGACAGTCATCAAGTGGAACGACAGTCACCAGGAGAACGACTATCGCCAAGCGAGATGGCTGTCGAAAGAGAAACAGCAGTCACTGAGTGGGAAGGCGGTTTCCTAATGAAACAGCAATCGTCAACAGGATGTCACCAACTGATGTGACTGTCACCAGGTGCGTGCAAGTCGTCAAAGGAAGAGCCAACCAAGGAACGGCAACCTCAAAAGTGAGGGCGGTTCCCTAGGGTGTGACCACGACAACCGCCATCAAGGAACCGATGATCACCCGGAGGTCCATCTGCCACCAGCGAGGTGACACTGGCTGAAGAACGACATTCCAAGGGAAATGCCTAAGACGCCCGAAATGCTCCCAGAGAAGCTCGTGGCCAGCATGCAGAGATGCTCCAGGACGTGAACAACTAATGCAGACTCATCAAGCTGCAATTCAAGACGAAGAATTTCGATTCCCAGCCACCCAAGTCTCCCGACCTGGCATTCATTGGGAAAAACCGGGAAATGCCACTGAGGTTCACCTAGGTTGACCAGCCGGCAATCTCCACAGGCGATGTACACGGAAGGACTGGCAGGTCCCCCTCCCCCGGTCTGTCATCCACCGAATGAATGACGGTACTCAAGTAACGGAAGGCTTTGAGGACTCAACGGTCATCAAAGCCCCAGCAAGCCTCGGTCACCACTGGAACAACTTGACTAGAGGACAGAGAACCAGAGACGGCGGGGATTCTCACCCCCTCACGGAACCAGGCACTCACCAAGGGTGCAGCGCAGGCGAAACAAGACTGCACCACCTTCTGTTAGCAGGATCGAGCATACATTGACAGATGCCAACAAACCACATTTGTCGAGGACGTTTTGTTGGTCTACACTCCAGGAATCGTTGAATTGCTGAGTGGCTAAGGCTTCAAGGATCTAGGGACTGAGTCACCCCAGGGGTCTCCAAACCCCACCATCTGACCCAAAGACTGCGTCCACAGATTGCCGTGTGGTGCACTGCATCAGGGAATAGGAGTCTGTGATGCCAGACGAATCACATTGTCGATCCTATACTCAGGATCAGCGAACCACGGGCCAGGAGATTCAGCATCACCTTTGCCCAGGAGTTAACCCCCTCACGTCTCTGGAAAGGGAGCAAGAAAGGATCCACCCAGGAAGTCTACAAGAGACCTCGTGGATGGAGATGTTTTCAGCTTGAAGACGCAAGGAATAAAAAGGAGTCTTCGCCTACAAGATGCCCGTTGTCCGTGACCATGGGTTGGAGAACTGGACGGAATGGGGCTGACAGGTTCTTAATCCCGTTTGCACCTCACGGTCAGCCCGCATGGGCGGGGCCTGAAAACGAAGCAAGGGTAGCAACAAGGGCATCCCTTCAACAAAGATCATACATCGATGTTCAAGGAGATCAACGGGAACGACATCGACCGGGCCGCGTGTGGGTTTCCTCCTCGAGTTCCCTTGGACCTCAAGGTTCAACGATGCCAAGGAGTTGTCAGAACGCCACCAATGGCAAAAGCTTGAAAACAACATCGGAAGAAGGACCGGCGGGCTGGAAGTTTTACGGGCAACAGAGGAAGTCGCTACCGACAATGTCTCATCCTCCCTGCGTTTGGAACCGGGACAACCAGTTCTACCGGCAATGCAGAACAGGACGTGAAGAGGTGGCAACAGGAGTTGCTAACAACCCTGGAAAAACACTCGCAGACACCGCTGCGAGAGGGACCGAACCTCTACACCAGATATCTGGAAGCAAGGCTTCTGCTCTGTCAAGGTGGACACGACCACGGACCGCAGTCAGAGTCATGGAACCATGGAAATTTGCCCAGGCCAAATCGCCCCCTTGGAGGATGTTAGGCAACAGCAGACGGAGTTGGAACAACCAGGCTGAAACGCCATGAAAGATCATACTCCAGGGCGCCGGACGAAGCAACGGGGAGGCGTGGAGGACTCGCGAGTACCATCTTCCCTCCGCGTCCCGAGAACCCCTTGCAGTCCTCAACGATCTAAAGCACCTCGTGTCTGGAAAAACCATCAAAGTTCAACTAGACAACACAACAGCTGTACCGGATCTGTGGACAGAAGGAGGAACATAATCCAGGAAACTTCACAGCGTAACCTCAGAAATTGTCACGCTTTGTGTACAGACGAAGACAACAATCCTTTCCCTTCACGTACCGAATAGCTGGAACGTCATCGCGGACTCCTTCTCCAGACATCACAAAGTCCCTTCCAGAGAGTGGACCGTAAATACATCCATTTGAAATTTTCTGTTTAACATATGGTGAACTCCAGTTGTCGACTTAATTGCCACGAGGCACACTGCCAGACTTCCTCACTTCATCAGCCCACTCCGAGACGAATGAGCATGGGATGTGGATGCTCTAGCAACCTCTTCAGCTGCCTTTTTCCATCATTCAAGCTTCTACCAAAGGTTCTGCTGAAAATATAATCAACCCTGGGCCTCTTCCTCCTAAAAGCTCTGAACTGGCCGTTGGCCTCATGGTTCCCTCAACTCCTGAATCTTCTAATAGTACAGGACTTTTATGGTTTGACCCTGAACATTTTCCAAATAAGCTGAATTTTGGTATGGTGGTAGGGAGTAATGTCCTTAACAACATATGAAAAGTCCCCATCGATAGCACGCTTGCTTCCGGTCGCCATCTTGGAAAATGGCCGCCAAAAGTAGCTTCTTTCCTTATAACTTCTGAATGGGTGCTCGGATTTGAAAAAAAAAGTATACGAAAAATGTTCAGTATTAAATTTCCTACAATATAAGTCCTATTCACTTTTAGCGTAAAAGCAATCGTTTTGCTTCAAACTTGCAATACAGTAAGAGACGCCATTTTGGTAAATGGCAACTTCTCATTGCATTTACGTAAAAATATATTCCAGCAAACAAAAAAAAAGTTCTATGCTTTAACCAGTAGTAATAAAAGTTAATGTGTATAATTCTGCCTTACTAACAGTGAAAATTTCATTGGTTGACCTTGATTAGGTAAAAGGTAACATGTTCGAACCAAATTCCATGTGCATGGATAATCTATGACTTTATTTCGTCTAAGTGCATGATCCTCAATACAACTTGTTATGGAGTGAAACTATCATTTATTGTTTACAACTTTTTTTACACCAAATAACACACTACATCAATGTTAACGTTCTAACAATTCGTAGTTAAAATCCCATAATTGTTGTGCATGAAAAAGCATAGGTGTTAGTAGATTGGCGTAATTTGATTACATCACCTGTCAGAAGTGTTAACATCATGATAGCTGTTAGCGAATTGGCACATCCCAGTCCTCGGCAGTGGGCACACATTGATGAACAGTCAAGGCCACTTTTTTTACATTCGCAGCCTTGCCTGCACTCAACTCTGCAGTTACAAGATATAAGATTCAGAAGGTGGTCTGGCGCTGGTGGCAGGAGAGTTGGCACTGGTGTTAAGGTGTTACCACAGCGCTTCCAACCCCACTGCTCTGGAAGCAACTCATTCCCCAACCACTGTTGAACCTGTAGATATACCCTTAAGGAATGTTGTTGGGATGCACCACTTGTTGGCGGAATGGTTGCCAATTCAAACTTTGCTTTTACATCCAGACGAGCAATAGCTCTATTGTATTTATAGTATCTGTACCCGTCAAGTGTTTCAGTAGAATTACCACCATAGAGCGCCAGCATAAATAATTCTCCAGCTCGTGCGATTATTTCTTGCAGCTGGTCTGGCCGATTGAAAACTGATACATCATCTTGTAAACGTTCATTATTTTGAAGTAGTTTGAATGCTGTCTTCTTACCTTTGCCATATGGTGCAGAAGTCGTATCGCAACCGGATACTGCATGGAGGAAGAGAATGTGATCCTTTAAGCGACCTAGTTTTTCTTGGAGAGTGGAAATGTTAAACACTTGGTCAGGGTTATTCTTTGATCCAGGCTTTAAAAAGTAAGTACCATGACCTGGCTCTGAGAGTGCAACTAGTAACACTAGAACATCTGTGTCTTCAGCAACAACTACCGTTTTTATCCCAGAATTTGCTTTCTCAATGGCCTTTACAACAATGAGTCGATCTGCATCATTACGAGCTTGGTAACTATTAATGCCAGCTTCAGCAAGTCTGCCACGTAAAAGATTTATGAACTGACCCTTATTGTGGTGATTGGCTAAGAAATTTGCCTGTGTAACAGATGCAAAGATGTTCTCTTGTACTTCCACATCGGCAGAATAGTTCTTGGAGGACCTTCTCATATGCTCTTGAGATTTTGTGCTGTGTTCAGTGTTGTTGTAGCCGTCAAATACAACAACAACATCTTTCCCATAGTGTTTCGATAAGTAGGATACATAACTGTGAATAATTTCTAAATAAGTTGCTGGTCTTGGCCATACTACTTTGTGTAGCAAGTGTCCACCATCGAAAATGTATATTACATCAGGGTCAATGCAGTAATCGGACGGTGCCAGTTCCCGCAGTATAGTTCCAAATGAGGCCTTGTTGCCTTTCCTAAGGGACACCTCATCAAACAGTGCTGGTGGTCGTGGGGCGAGTTCGTATGACATGTATTCCAAAAGTTCATCACCTGTTGTCATCACACACGTGATTCGATTGAACAACTGTTGAGTGTTTACAGGAATAATTTCATCACGAATTCTCACGGTGTTAGTCATAGATGCTATGGTTCGTACTTTGTCATTTCTCTTCAGGTGAACATCAGCGAACGTTTGACCAATCATTTTAGTCATAGCTTCAATACCAACCATCTTTGCTTTGTGGCAATTGATAGATTCTCCTGCTACAATTCCTGATGACAGCGATACAAGCTTGGGCAATGTCCTTTGAAATGGATGGTGAGCCTTTAACCACTCGTAAAGCTTCTCAGAGTCATGTGTGTCTCTGATTTGCCGACTTGGACGTAGCTCTACATGTTGCTCTGAACTCGTGCTTGAAATACCAGTGAATTGTTCTATTGCATCAGATATTTGTATGCATGCTGGTGTGGCATGTATCCACGATGCCAGTGTGCTGTCAGTCATTCCACGGCCGTGGGTGAGTCCTCCTGTACACTTCATCGATCTCATAAGCACCTGTTCAATTGTCAGATCAGTCCAGATGCCAGACCAAAACCTGTCTGAACGTCGAATTGTGAAGAAGCCATTCTTAGTTATGTTATCTAACGTTTCACTTGTTAGTGTACATGAGAGTTGTTCCATATGTTGCAGATACATTTGTGCAGTTTTAGCATACGGAAGGTGAGCAGCTGCATGAAAGTATGGAAGCATCTGACGAATGCAGTGTAAATGCAATGACCAATCTCCAACACGTTCAGCACGCACAAAATTTCTCATTAGTGACACTTGTTCGTAATACTGTAGCCATAAACTGCTGGTGTCACTAGTTTTGTTGTATTGTATCATGATATCTGTGAGTTTTGCTTCAATAGTTGAAACAGCATCGGAGTTGACACAATCTGTAATAGACACTTTCTTTTGAAGCAGCCTCTTGTGCATCTCACTTAATTCCACTATTTCTGCATCTACATCTGCCATATCTTCAATCAATAACTTGAAGAGTGCTAACTGAGTTAGAAAGTGTGCTCGAAGCGCCCTTGCATAAGCATGTCCTGTCAACATTTGTCCGACAGATGCTTTAGCGTAAATCTCGCACCACGACTCTTCTAAACCACTTCCTGCCATTATAGTACCAACAGCCCCCATGAAAGACATTAGGAGGTGGAATCCTCCAAGACGAGGAATTACATGGGATAGCGGACTGTTCTCATCAGCTGCGAGCACTATGTCCATTGCTTTCACATACAGTGGCTGATCAAATGTGACAATACAGTAGTCTTGCTGGTGACGCTTGCATTCGTCCATGGCGTACATCATCGCAGTGAAGATGGTAGTCAAATTACCGGGATCCATGTTGATGAATGGCACAGGCAAAACTTTACTGGTCTCATATGGAGAAAATTCAGATGTTACATCTTGCATGAAACCGTTCCATCCAGGGAATTGATCCTTCATACAACTAGAGCCAACAGCCCACACAAGGTCAATACGTTCACCAAATGTTACTGAAGGTGTGTATGGCTGTTCTTCTACACACTGTGATTCAACCTTTATATTTTTTAATCCTGATATGCTACTTGGTCGTTTGTATGTCATCGGTGCAATTTTGCCGTATTCCACAACAGATGTTGCTGCACTTTCAGAGGTTATCCGTTTTACATTTGTTGATACGTGCACTGCTGAAGCAGGTGTTGTACAACAAATACCACCCATGCTATGGAATGTTCCAAATCCATCTAGGGTGCGAATGTTGAAGTCTGCATTATCGAAAACAAACTGGATGACTGCACCACGATCTGTCTCAGTTGACTTCGAATCAGAAACCACAGCACGTTCGTATCTCAGAACTTCTTTGTACGGAGCACACATGCCTAAATTTGCAATGATGTCAATCAATTGTCGAGATCCAAAGTGCCTATGGAGGTGCACACCAAGGCCAATATGAACAGCAGAAACAAATGAGCGTGGTCGTACTGCTGCAATAATAGCATGTTGTATTGCTGCACATTTCCTTGATGTTGATTTGGTAATTCTTTCAATTAATAATTTTAAGGTCTCTGGCAATTGATTTTGGCCTCCAGTAACAATATCTTCTATAGTGGGGTATGATGTAGTGTCATAAAACTTGGAACATATATCGTCACGAATTATGTCTGCAGCTGCTGCAATTATCCTCTTCCGCTCATCAGCGGGACTTTCTTCTCTTTGGTTATACCAAGCCTCTGTCAGGATCTTGCCAGCAGTTCCTTTGAACGTTACTACACTACATAGTGGGGGCCTGTCATTAATACACATTTGCTCACCAAATGTTGTCACCAGCTTTTGCTTCAAGTACCGTTGTGAGTAGCATTGTTTACTACCAGAAAGTTCTTGTAACTTGGTATACAGTTCCGTCATGGAATACTGGCATTCATCATTTTCTTTTAGGTAATCACAAAGCTTTTGGAAAGCGTCAGCTGAACAACTGTATTCCGGTCGAGTAGTTAGATAATCCACAGAGGAGTGCAACGGGTCGTGCCTAAGGAATTTTCCATAACACACTTTATGGTAACGGGCTTCAGCCGCAACTAAATCTATAGTTGAACCAATCCTAGTGATAACAGTAGACGCCCACTCATCATCTCTGGCCTTGGCACAGCTCATAATAGTTTTAATTATAGGTATTATCCTGACCTCATTTATTTTACGTCTATATTTCTTTGGTAGTTTGGTTTCATGTGTCTGATTTGCAGTATTTCCACAAAAAAGGCAAAGATTCTTAAAATCAAAAATGTTTGTTGATGAACGCAGGCAAGGTAATTTGGCAGGTGGCTCTTCAATTTGTTGCCTGGCAGCAGATATGAACTTTGCAATGGTTGATTCTCGCGTGTAGTCTTTACGGCAGTCTTTGTGTAGCGTTACAGACTGCAACCGAGTCAGTTGAATTTGTAATTTGTCATCTCTTGCAATACTAGCATCTATTAGAGTTTTTAACCCACGGGAAACCACTACAGTTTCACCTTCTTCAAGAGAGGATCCACAAATGAGACAATTCATTCTAAAAAAATATCAAACGAAACACATTGTAGCCAATCCCACTGTATCTGCATCCTCTTATGCAATTGTAATAGCCCTAATAGCTGTTTTACCAAATATGAACTAAACACTTTTATAGATATTCTGTGAGTAAAAGAAAACAAGTTTTTTGTGTTCATTACTCGTCCTACATTATTGTATTTCAGCATTAATACCCGACTATATTTTCCTATAAATTAAACATAAGTTTTTACAGATCATTTGAGTGAATACCTGATTTTTGAACCACCTCCATTAACTACAAAATGTTTGAAGGGAAATTCTAGTAATGTACTTTTAGTTCATGCCTTACACTACGTTTCAACTAACACCTACCTTTCATTGATCCTCTTCCTGCCAAGTCCCTGATTCAACTAACCACTGACCCAAATTGATTTGGCTGAACAATTACCAGCCAGGGGGAAAGAAAGAGTTTAAGTATTATTGGGGGGGGGGGGGAATGAGACTTAAAAATTATTGGGGTTAGATATAGGTCAGTTGGAGACAGTGAATCAGAGGGAGATAAGTAAAGCTGGTGTGAGCAAAAGACAATCTATAAACTGGTTACAGGTAATAATATAACCAAGTTATTTAAACTCCAACGAGGTCAAGGTCAATAGGGTTTGCACTCAACAATGGTGATTTATGTATATTAACTTTTATTACGACTGGTTAAAGCATAGAGCCCGTAAATTCGGTACTAAAATAAATTTTTACTCCTATGCAATGAGAAGTCTGCCATTTACAGAGATAGTGCCACACACTGTATCGTAAATTTGAGCAAAACGATTGCTTTTACGCTAAAAGTGAATAGGACATATATTGTAGGAAATTAAACGCTAAACATTTTCCATATACACTTTTTTCAAATCCGAGCATCCATTAAGAAGTTATAAGGAAAAATGCTATTTTTGGCGGCCATTTTCCAAGATGGCGACCGGAAGCAAGCGTGCTATCGATGGGGACTTTTAATATGTTGTTAAGGACATCAACCTCTACCACCACACCAAAATTCAGCTTATTTGGAAAATGTTCACAGTAAAGCCATATTTGTATCTAAAAGTCCTGTACTATAATAAACAACCCAAAAAGTCTAGAAACCCTGAACATTCTGTCCCAGGAAAAAGGACCCCAGCTCCACCCAAATGCCAGCGCTCTTCAACTACACGGGTGGCTACTATCATCAAACTCATCAAAACGGCTGGAATTCGTAAGGAACAAGCCATCAGAATTGAAAGCAAAGCGATCCGGAGATAACCAACAGAATATGACAGTCACTGGGAGAAATGGTTTCGTTGGTGTGGCCTGCCGAAAATCGGTCCAAACGATCCCCCTCTGACCGAACTCTTGAATTTCTTCACTGATGTCTTCTAATCACCGGCAACACACCTTTGAAAGATTTTCAATTCTCAATGTTGATCAAATCCTTTGAAGTTGAACGTCCCATAACCAGACGACTTTTCCCTGATTGGGACCTCTCGATCGTACCACAATCCCTCATGACGGGACCGACAAGGGCGAAACGAATACGCCCTTGAGCCCTTGAACCTTATGAGCCCTTCCTGAACTGCAACCTAAACCTACTCGCAAGGATAACCGTATTCCTAATCACCCTCGCAGCAAGCTTACGCTGCAGTGAAGTACAAGCTCGGTCCGCCGACCCAGCCTATTGCTTCTTTTTCAAAGACTTCAAGAGCGCCTACCGTATGTTTTATCCAGGAGTTCATTCAGAGCGAAGACTCAGAAACCTCACGAGCCCTCGAAACACGTCATCATTCCAGCGCTCTGAAACATTATCTGTGATGAACCTGAACGTCTTCTTTGCCCTGTACAAGCGTTACGCTTCTACCTTAAGAGAACATACATTAATGAAATTTGTAACGCTGAAATCAACTTCTTCATCCATTCAAGAGGCGTTTTGGCCTAACCACACCCGGAATGATAGCAAACTGGATTAATAGTCATTCTTCGCGCTTATGAGGCCTCCAATAGCCTATAAAATGCAATGCGAACAACTTCAGGGTCACAGCTCATGAGCTGTCAACTTTGTGGGCTTTCCACAACAGCGTACCTAGCCAAGAGATCCTCCAAGCAGCGTCTTGGAGAAATGCCTCTTCACTTCACACTACTTCAGGTGATGCCCACAGCCATAGGATGAGGCATTCTGTAAGTGCTAAATTGCACGTAATGTAAATTTTCATAAGCAATAGAAATGCAGAATTGTCGGCTGCCACCAGCTAAATTCCGTTTCTATTGCTAATAACGACAATTTACATTATCTGTACCCACCCTACGCTCTTCAGTCACAACCATGACAGATTGAGAGGAAAATATGATAGCCACTTTTGCCTTTCGGTTCTTGTACAGGCGGAAAGCACGCATGCGTACTTCGGGCTTACGAGTTGGCTGGTTTTAGACACATGTCATCTCTAGAGAAAAAAGCATTCGAGAACAAGAATGATAAATTTACATGTAATATACTATACATATCAAAAACTAAAACTGGTAAAAGGGTCTGTCAAGTTCTAAATGGTTCGGCCCTTCACGAGAGTGATATCTACACACCAAAACAGTCGCCAAGTTAGTTGTACCTCTTAATAGTTCGAAGGTTAAATGAAAACTAGAACATTGCTACTTTCGGTAGCTATGTTCAAGTTTTCATTTAACGTCCAAAGTATTATTCAGTGCAATTATGTTGGCAAATGTTTTGGTGTGTTGATATCACTTCTTTAAAGGGCCAAACCATTCGGAACTTGGTGACCCCTTTTACCAGTTTTGGTTTTTGATATGATATCACTACTTTTTTTTTAATTGTGTATTAGACTCAACTCCACTACCGTGCAGATGTGTAATAACGTGCCACGTCAACAAGAAATTGGTTTTCAACACTTTGCTACTACCTTTTGCCTAGAGGCCGAACCATTCTCAACTTAAGTCATCTCTTTATAGGCTTTTGGTTTTGTTTTAATTTTGTTGTCATTTGTTTTATTTAGTTAGTTTTGGTGTGTTGGTATTACTACTTTGAAAGGGCACCACTCTCAACTTGGTGGCCTCTTTACCAGTTTTTGGCTTTGTTTATTTTGCTTTGTTTTTACAGTTGTTTATTTTTCCTGAATTGGACGTGAATACAATTTCTTTGGCAACATTGTTTAGATTTATCGTGATGAGTCTGTGTCTAGGCACCTGCGTCGGTATGTACATGTCATTGTCCGAACTTTGGCCGCCCAATGAGAGACGATGCCGACAATACTAACAATGATTATAACACTATTTTCGTACTTACGCGCCCTCCCACGCCATCCCCGTTACAACCCCAGGCTCCAAACCATAAAAGGTACGCAGTTCATAATATTGTACTGCTCCGATTCGTCCAATTTCATAGCATTTTGTCAGGTGGGTCATTGCTCTCGATTTCAACACAATTTAAGCTTTTGTACCGCATTATTATTTTTATCCAAGTACCTGAAATGTCATTAATTATGCTTCAGGATATTAGACACTTTTACGCTATGGCGTCGTGCTACAATGGTTTACAACCTCGACAATTGAATCGATGTGATGTTTGTTGCCTAACTTGGCGCGAGCGACACGCTAGCGTGTGTTTAGATTTTTTTTATTAGCAATAGAAATGGAATTTAGCCGGTGGCTACCGGCAATTCTTCCGTTTTATTGTTGCTGTTATTGCAATGTCATGTGTCACGTGTAGCCAAAGTTCATATTAGACCCCTTAAAAAAGATATGTGTTCGTCAGGCACAGCCTAAAAGTCTCTGCACAAACTTTTTTTTTTACCATCAGTGTTTGCTATGTAGCGTGGCTTGTTGAAGCAAAAATAAATTGCAATACTTAACTGGCCCTTTCTCACTTCCTGAGGGGTCTTAGTGGACTCTTTGTCTATCTGCTTGCATGTGCAGGAATCCTCTCATCTTTCCAATTTTCCCATCACAGAAATTAAAAGGGCGTAAAGGGCCTCCATATAGGTTAAATCTACCGTATCCTGGCAAAGTAGGATACCCGACGAAATTGCCGTTATCCGATTGAACTTTTTGTGTAGGTCTACTTAGGGCATACCCTTAAAACCATGCTTTTCAACAGAGAATTTTATAGTCTGAACAGAGTGTTAAGTGTAAATCGCCTATTCATCTCTCATGGGCTGTTCAAATTAGGTCGGTTATTAGTTTGCTTTTCGTTAAATTTGGTGCATAAGCCACTATTTAAGCAGTGGAAACATTGATTTCCTTGAATGAGTGAAGCTTCGTCAATTTCTAGCTGAAATGTACGATCAACAAGGTCAGAAATTGGGGGGGGGGGGGTTGTTATTACACGATTTCTTACCTTCAAACCATTTAGTGGGATAGACCATAGCCAGAATAGGCGATTTACGGTCCCGTACATTCTGGATCTCACACACTTGGGTAGATTTAGCATGCTGGGCCTTTCCAACATGTTCAAAAAGGTTTTAAAAGGTGAAGTACAGAAATACGACGCTCAAATTCAAAAAGTCAATACGTATCGATGTTCGCGAATTTTTGATAGGCAGAGACTAAAAATTAATATTTTGTCCTATCTTCATCGAGCTGTTTTAAAACGTGTTTTCATCACTGTTGTCACTTGTTTCGTTGAAGTTGTTTTTTAATCCCAGCAGTTCACGTAATCCACTACATGCGTCAGGCCTGTCTTGTCTCCTATGCCACTTCTAGCGAGGAGTTTGGCAAACTGTTGTCAGACTAAGAAGGAACTCGATTGATGGAAATAATGGGCCTTGCCCTTGGAGATTCAGGAGTGGTATACCGTTTTCCATTCGTGCTGAATAGCCAAATATTCTCTCTCTTAAATGTCTGTCTGTCTTGGAGTTGACAATAAGAGTAGACGTTCTCCCAGTTAATCGTGTGGTTCGTGCCCAAACACTGAAGATAGAATTTTTTTAATTTTTAGTCATCTGCATATCGAAAATTCGCAAACATTGATTCGTATTGACTTTTTGAATTTGATAGTTTTATTTCTGTGATTCACTTTTTCAAACTTTCAAAGTATGATGGTTGGATTTTTTAACGAGATCTTAACAGGTTTTGGTGGCCGAATTTTCTGTGATAGACATGTAAGATTAGAAAATGGTTTATTCTTTGTTTAATGTCTACCCCAGATTTTAGCCATATTTACTAGCCCATGGCATTGAATACATGATTTGCTGTATGTGAAAGAAACAAAACTTCATTATGGACAATTGCCGGAGGCACCACGCCTATGTTAAACCCAAACACGAGCCTAAATGTTTACCTAAAAACGTATTCCAGTGTGAGCTATATCTTCAGGTTTTAAGAGCAGAAATTTCATGCCCTCTAGAGTTTCATCTAAATGCAATTTGAATGCTCAATAGCGTGCAAATTGCGTTGTTGCTTCCCATTACTTCAAGCCGTGAAATTGCTTCAGATAGACCGAGTGAATTTTAGAAGTCTCATTTTATGTCAATACATTTTATAAATTTAAATTGCTTTTTATTTGTTTAGTTGCTTTTTAACACTGATTAAAAATATGAGGATAGCTCGTAGTGTAAATCGCCTATTAAACACTCACGGACTTCAAAAATTAAGTTGATAAAAAAAAAGGGGGGGGGGGAGGGCATTAAAAAAGCTACAATTCATTTTTTGAATCTTATTTTTATCTAGGGAGGTGTTTATGCCTAAATACATGGTGGAAAAGTTGATTATTCACTTAACGTGATCTGGTTCAGTTCAGTCTAGCATTAATACAAAATGCTTTTATTCTCATAATTTAGTGTATTAGATCAATTCCAGTTTAAACTTATTTATTACGAAATTATATTCCATAGCAACCACCAGGATGTTTGGTAACTGTTCTGATGGGACCCCTGCTACAGGGCCACATCAGTCTCCCTGATGCAAGTTCCTGAGACTGATGGCCATGTCGCACTGGTCCCACGCTAACTAGTTTGTTTTGTAATACATAAAACTAATAAATTAGTTTAAACCGGTAATTATGTTGGAATTTGGAGGAGGGAGGATCTAATAAACTAAATTTGTAAATAAATGTGAATAAATGCATTGTATTTTTACCAGACTGAATCAAGCTCACGCATGTCAATGATGACTTTTCCTTTTTTATGATTAATACAAACAATATCCTGTGAAGCACATTAAATCTATGAAGGTTTTAGTTAATTTTGCTTCAGTAAAATTAAGATTTAGAGGGTTGAAAACGTTGATTTAATCAAGGGTTTGAAGCTTTTAGTCACTGGGGTGTTAACAAAGCTACAACACGATTTCTTGGGGTATTTTGGGGGTGGAATTTACGGTACTAGTCCAAAACCAAAAGACCTCCATCTTAACATGTTGGTTTATTTTGTAATTAACAGCAAATTTTTGACTAGAGTTTATCCAGTTTTCGGTAAACCTAATTAGAATTTCTGAAAGCCAAACTTCAGAAACTGGTTTTAAGAATCTTTCTGTTCTGTTGTGGCTTCACGCAACAGCTGAAACTGTTGTATAATTTTGGTTGTTGTCATAAGCACTGACTTTAATGGAGTGTTACTCTTCATTCTAGCATTAAGCAGTGAACATCACTTACTGAATGTTTGTTGTCAATATACTTGCAGGTATCCATTGGTCATATCGTGCCTGGTGGAGCAGCAGATCTGGATGGACGACTAAGGTCTGGCGACGAGATTATATATGTGGATGGCCAGTTGGTGCTCAACACATCACATCGGCATGTTGTACAGCTAATGGGTAATGCCGCTGCCAACGGTCATGTCACACTAGTCGTGCGGAGAAAACTTCAGTCGCAAGGTAAATTCATCTCTTTGCCAAATACCCACATGAAAGTCTTGAAATTTTAATCGTAATTCCTTAAAAAACTCATGGAATAGGTCTATATTTTTATAACGAGAGTCTACATGAGAATGACAGCTAATTTCGAGAAATAAGGGCCAAACATTTAATTTTGTAGGGTGAAACTTTCTCGTTGGTGTACTTATCGAGCAATACTCGTCAATTTATTTGCAGGCTCGCCGTATCACAACAAGTCAATGGAAACGATATATCCTTACGACATCACAGTCACACGAAGAGAAAATGAGGGTTTTGGATTCGTTATTATCTCGTCTGTGACGCGAGCAGGGTCAGCCATAGGTAAGTAGCTTTCTTTTTTTATGGCAGTTATTTGATGGGAACTACAAGTTAGGTCTGTTAAAAACGGTGAAAATGGACGTTATCAATGCAAAACTATTCGGTTCTTCTTAGCATCTCTACCTCTATATTCTGCGTACTTTCAGCGATACTTTTTTGGGACATGGCTACCAAATCATCTTTGAGTGTAACCCTAATTTTTTAACTGAACTGAAGCTGTATCCCCGTATCCCCCAGCAAATATGAACCAGTAATGCTAATGTGCTAAAATCAACAAGGTGCATGTGTAGCCCGGTTTGGTCGTTCAGACTAATTTCAGTTTCTCCACTTTTTCGTTGTTGCTTATACGGAAATATTCCAGTAACAACCTGATACCAGGACAGTTGAAAGCCCTAAGGGACTCTTGTAATTACGATTCATGAAGTGGAATATCAGGGAACGGATATAGCTGGTGCCGCCCCCCCCCCAAAAAAACTTCTGTCAACATTTGGTCAAGCACCTTTTTTTTTTTATGGGGGGAGGGGTGAGGTTAATATATCGCTAACGGAGGTGGTTGAGCCTCATACATTTTGTATGAAGTTGTGAAAGTGTTTAAAGAAAATACGCAAACTTTTGTTAAAGGTTGGGGTGGGGGGAAAGGAGCAGGTACTACATAGAGGTAGGTAGGTAACCATCATGTTCTGTTCACGGTAATTGTCTCGAAAATCTTGGTTTCTGTAAGCTCGTTAGCTAGCAGCAGCATCAGAAATTCGTCTTTAATTATCAGTGTAATCGAAACACGTAAATATTCCAAATTTAGCTGACGTAAAGTGGTGATAAGGAAGAGAATAAGCAAAGTATTAAGGAATTGATTATTTTTTTTTTTCTATTTTTTTTTTTGAGTGGTTGAATGTTAAATGTATTATCCTTATTTTAGGTCGAATCATCGAAAACAGCCCTGCTGAAAGGTGTGGTCAATTGCACGTTGGTGACCGCATTCTAGCAGTGAATAGGACAAACATCATGAATTTGCATCATGGTGAAATTGTTAATCTCATTAAAGACTCTGGCTATTCGGTAACTCTGACCATTGGACCTCCTCAAGGTACCGTACTTGTGTTTGTTGTAATTTTCCACGTTTTCACAGATTTTCAAAAATAAAAATAGTTCCACAGAGTAAGTATTTATAAGTGATATTTTGTAACTTTCAGATGATGCTTCTAGCACAGCGTCAACTTCACAGAGAGTAAGTATTGGTGGCATGCACATTTAACAAAAAAAAAAATAACAAACAAAATTGTGGCAATGTTCTCATTCTTTTTAAACTAAGCCTGAGAAATATTTTAACATTTTCAGGGTGATGAGCAATTGGACGAAGAGCAGTATTATGCCGTCGAATTAAGCCGAGGGACACGGGGCTTCGGCTTCAGCATTAGAGGTGGCAAGGAATTCCAAAACATGCCACTATTTGTGCTGAGGATAGCCGACACAGGGCCAGCAGCTCAGGATGGACGACTTAGGGTAGGTTTGCAAAGACTCGACAAAATGTTGGTGTCCCCTAAGCAATCAAACGCATAACAAAATAGTCCACAAAATAGATAGAAAATATTGTCTATTATTTGTTCCATGTGTTTGGTATTCTTGAAAGTTTGCAGCTAATTTGTTAAGACTTTAATGAGGTACGTGGTTTCAGATATCTTATGAGTAATTGTCTTACCTTCCACATTATTGGCACAAAACCTTTTCAAATCGTACATCAGAATGTTTATCTGCTGACGGTTGGTTCATATGTTGATCTGTTCGTTTTAAGAAAATTAACCGACTCTCGATCCCAATAAATCGCCTGAAACTACCAGGATGAGTTGATCTTTAATAAATAAATCAGTTTGTATGATAATACTTGCTTTAACACTTACGTTGCTAAGAAACATTTTGGAATGGTCCACATAATTTTATTTTTGTTTCAGATCGGCGATCAGATAGTTGAAATTAATGGAATTACGACTAAGAATATGACACATGCTGAAGCAATTGAAATCATCAAACAAGGAGGATCCTCCGTCAGATTGTTAGTGAAGCGTAGCAATAAACTTCCAGCAGCAATTGGTGAGTATGCATTAGATGCTTGTGGGGAAGTGTGAAACTCGAAGAGTTAGTCGAGTTGAATTTTGAGGTGGGTTTAAACTTGACTTGGCCCATTGTGCAAGCGTTACAGAACTACTATGAATAGAAATAAATACAGATGAAAATTTAAATACAGTACTAGCTGATGAAGAACTTCAAATTTGGAAAGAAAAGAGTAGTTGTTAATCGCAGTGCCTTACACGTTGGGTTGTGTTAATCTAACGAGCACAAATCCAAACTATTATTGTTATCTTTTAAAGTATATCAGATAATCAGAATGAATTGCCTTATGCAACTTAGTGTAACTTCAGCAATCTTTAGCTTTAATGGAAAAAAAGAATAACATTGCATAAGTCGAACTTGACTTGATATTCTAATCATTAGCCAGATATTCAATTCGAAATGAAAGTACTGGAGCATATTTTAATGAACTACCAAAAGTGGGTAAGCGTTTTAGGGTAAGTAAAACTGATCCTAAAATTATAGACCGTACAGACCTCAAATTATAATACAGTAAAACCTCTTTAATACGAACTTTAACCTTTTCAGCAGTGAGTTAAAAAAAAATTGTCGTCGCTCATGGAGTGAGTTTTTTTTCACCGTCACCCATGGAGTGAGACACTAACGAAATATTTATTCTTGCGAAAACGATTGGACACAATTATCTCAAACTTACAACACGCACGCAACAGATATTCATTAAGGTGCACAGAAAAAATCAGATAAGTGGCTTTAATAGTTTCGGAGAACAATTTTTTTTTTTAATTACGGTCACTACCGAACTAAATTGAAAATCGCCGTGTTGACAAAACGCGACCGAAAGTTGGCGTTAGTTAGGCTAAAAGTCGTTGTTCCCACCTGATAAGCGATAGTGTTAAGGTTTATAGGCTCCTTTTCCATCTTAGTTTTGCATTGTAGCTGCTGTTTTATTTTTTTAAGGCTGTGAAACATCATCTTTCTTGTGATTTTCAACGACGAACTAAAACACAAGCCCTCACGTGAAATCCGGAGCGAGCGGCGGCGGCCATGTTGAAATCGCGCATCAGCCAATGACGGTACGCGATCTTCAAATGCTTTGGAAAGTCAGCTTGAAACTGCCAGAAATGGACTACTACAATACGCGTGATTGGCTAATGCCAAATGGCCATCAAGAAAATATGTTGAGAGGTCTGGATACACGGGAATCCCAGCTTTCCAACGAATCCAAGATGGCGGCACCCAGTCAATTTGTTCGACCGCTACCGCTGATCAAAAATGACCAATTTTCTGCTTTCTAACTTGAGAAAAAAAGAATGAGAACGACATTTTTGCAGTTTTTAGTGAGTCTTCACTCAATTAAAGTGCTTTTTATAAAATTATAGACATCGTTAACGTTTTTTTTTTTACAAAAATCGATGCTCAACATATCCGGTAGCAAATTTCAGCGTTTATCACATCGATATTTTGGCCGGAAATTGCGTTTTTCGACCCTTAAAAGCTTGGACGTATATATACGTCGTTACTGCGTTTGGGATGATTTTTTTTGGACGTATATATACGTCCATAACTGCTTAAAAGGTTAAGGAGACTGCTCAAAATGTTCTTATTAACTGTAGTTCTTATTAAACGGACAAGAGAAATTGAACTGCAACTTAAAAAAATGTAGCCTACCGGTATACGACATTTTCATTTCATTCGTCCTTGACCTTCGCGTTTGCGCAAACGGACAAAACTCTTATCACTTCCCAAGATGGAGTCAACTAGCGATTGATGTTTTGCGTGAAACAAAATGAAATTCAAGGGGGGAGGAAAAAGAAACCGTTACGAACAGCAAATTTGTAAAAATAAGCTAGAATTGTAAATATTTGTTCGTCTTATCCGTACTTTCGTATTAACAAAGTTCGTTATAGCCGTATATATTTAGTGCTGACTGAGTAGCTGACCAACCAAAATCTTGAAAAAGGTTCTTATTAAGCGGGAATTCCGAGTTCTTATTAACGAGGTTATACTGTACCTGTATTTTAGCAAAAGGTTGTGTCTTACGACCCAACACTGTAAGGACAGTGTTAATCTCCAGCTATGCCTAATTTTCACAGTATGAATTGCAACGATGTTTTACGAGCTAATTTCTTTACTTATCATTTGCCAGAGTAATAAAAGAATCCTCAACCGAGCACTGACTCTTATTTTCCCTGTTTACATGGTGCCGTGGTGTTTTGTGTACAGCTAGACTGCACCCACACCACTTTTTGTTGATACTGAATATTTTTTTTTGTAAAAAATACTGCTAACCAAACTTTGGCTTCACTGCCCGATTTAGGATTGAAAGGACGGACAGTGCTAAGCGTGTTTTTGAAACTTAATTTTGTTTGGATTGTGGTAATTGAATTGCTAAGTCTTGTGTATCTTTTTGTAATCTATACCAATATGTTTTCTCAATTCCAGATCACATTCGTCCATCACCGGTAACCCCAACTTCTCCAAAAAGCGTAGTTCAGTTTGGTTTCCCGTCTTCAACTTCGTTACCAAATATGAACGGCCCCTTAGGGCACAGTACGAATCCCTCTTGTCTTGTGTCATCATCGTCTGCCGATAAGGAATTATATTATTGGGACTATGACACAAGACCCGTTTAACATCTGGTAACACTTGTGCAAGTTTATAGCAAATAATTTTAATCTTCCTTGTGTACGTCAGTTTTTCCTCGATGCCGCACAAACGAATGTACGTCTGACAACGGCAAGGTAGGCATACGGAACTTTCGTACCTAACAAGCAGTTGATCCACGAGGGAAATACCCTAACGATTGTTGGGTCACGACAGCAGGACGGGAGAAGACAGCAGAAACACCAAAGTAAGCATCGTTGTGGTATTATGCCATCGATCTCGCAAGGAATTCTGCAACGGATTCAACAGGGCGTTTGTATATAGAAGGTCTATGGAGTTAAAACTTCGTAGCAAAATAATTTACTCTTTTTATTATTTTTATACCATCTGCACGCTTGTCATTATCTTGTCCAGTGTCATAATTACATTTTTAGGTAATGATACTATTTTTAAGGTTATGTATTTTCACCTCACACTCATGTTTCATTCGACGTTTTTACGTTAAGGCTCACAAACATTTCAATTTGTACTTAAGTCGAGATAGATTTTTTTTCTTTTAGTAATATCATATATTTTTTTTTTTAGTTTTGTTCACTCATTCATGAAAACGTTATGTTCATTCATTCATGGCATCCACTATGGTAACGTGCAACTAAATGACGTAGCCTGCAATACAGTTTGTGCAAAAGAATTGCGCAGTGATTTAATTTTTGCCTTTATGTATTTTTAAACTTTAAAAAATCCAACTATTGTAGGCACGTTTGTAAACTTATCTTAATTTACTGACAGTATTTATGCTTTAATGTTCAATGCTTGATTTACTAAACCGATTTTCCTCTTTGAAAGGAGTAAAGTGTGAGGTTACCGTGTGGAATGGTAGAGTATAAACATCGGTGCATTACTTAATATAAAATATATTTTACAAATTACGGTATCATAACACAGAAAAGTATTGCAGTTTGACACGAGTTATGGGCAGAAATTTAGCGCATGTCAAAATTCTACAACATAATTATTAGTCGACAAGTTGGTGAAAACTATACTTATTTATTAAAAAATGTATTGCGTCGGTGAATTCATGTGAAGGCATTTTAAATAGTTGTAAGCCTTCTTTTAAACATATCGCAGATAATTTTGGGTTTCTTTATTAGTCAATTTCTAAAGTGTATTTCTTAATGTCATAGCAAAAACCAGTCTAACTCTATTGATATTATTAGGAAGGCTATACAATTTTCATGTACTGCATTTTACGCATGTAAAAATTATGCAT
This sequence comes from Lithobius niger, assembly GCA_023313725.1. Classification (NCBI taxonomy): domain Eukaryota; kingdom Metazoa; phylum Arthropoda; class Chilopoda; order Lithobiomorpha; family Lithobiidae; genus Lithobius; species Lithobius niger. Next base: position 31,096 of record JAHWFP010056625.1, read on the forward strand.
GAAATTTTGCATTTTTTTTTTATGCATTGAGCGTTACCGTTTAACTTGGGTTTTGTTCCCGTTGACAGCATGTGATAGTGCAATAGTTGATTTACAAAATTCAGTTTTGCATCTTTCGGCTAAGTAATTAAGTTAATTGATTTAAAAAGGGTATACTAGTGAAAAATGTTAATTTTGAGTTGAAAAGTTTTGAGTTTGTAATTAATTTCTTTGGTATCTCAGTTTGTATCATTGCATGTGTTAAACTTGATTACAATATGTAAAATAATAATTCTATAATTTTCTTACAACTGACCGTATGCTGATACTAGCTTTAAGTTCATTTTCTCTGTTAATATATTCTTAAGTACAGTATTTTTCTAATTAAAGCAAATAGTTAATCACTTTGAAGGGCAAACGTTTGATATTGTATAAGAGATTTAAAAGTTTGACTAGTATGCCCTTGTATTAATTTGTCGTGTCGTTCTACTAAATTAAATGTAATCAACCCAAAAGTAAGTAACTGTATGAAACCAAATTCCAAAAGTTTAATTATAATTTCACACCGACCTAAGCCCTAATATTATTTTATTACATTGTTAAATCAACTTTTCACCAGTGTTATGTAAAAAAAAAGAAGCATGTGTCGTACCAAGCACGTTATTGCAAATACGAGGTACTAGAATTTTGCGTACTATGAGCTGCATTTTTTATTTTTAAAAAAACAAACAAATGTTGTGTACTTAAAAAAGCATAGGTTCTGAATGATTTTTTTTATGGAGGGGGAGGGGGGTTAAAAACACGAGAACCAATAAATTTTTGTTGTTGCTTCAATTAATTTCAGCTAACAAGTGATTAACACATTGAGACGCTGGATTTGACATTCCATTTAAATCCATGGTATAAGTGATTGTTTCATAGT
>JAHWFP010056627.1:0-13068 GCA_023313725.1 Lithobius niger
CAAGACTTCTCAGATGTATATCACTTCTCGAATTTGAGACTAGGAGCGTTTTTGTTCCTTCCCAATCTATATTGTGTCGAGTTTCCATGTGGTGGACTGCAATGCTGTTCGTTCTAACTTTATTCCTAGCATCGGCCATGTGCTGTTTGACACGGGTCCTAATTCCTTTCCTTGTCTCACCTACGTAGACTGCACTACAGTCACCACATGGAATTCGGTACACTCCTTCATTTGTATTTCGGATTTTTTCCAGGATCTTATCTTCCGCTTCTTGCACTTCATTCTGTTTTCTCATGTTCTGTCCAGATTGATTCCTTCGTTTCATAAGGCGGTCTTTTAGCCCTTTGCTATTCTTGATGTAAGAATCAAACCCATTTTTCTGCAGTACTCGCAGATCATCCATCTTCCGTAGAGGACAAGACTTGCCATGGAGTCTATCTTCCAGATTAGGCAGTTGAGTTACGCGAGAGTGTAAGAATCTTTTCATACGAAGGCTCTGGAAGAGATGTCATTTCTTCTATCGATCTATTGAAGGCATCACTGTTGCAGAGGAGCGGTTGAAGAAATCTCCTAGAAAAACAAATTCTTGGGCTGGGACTAGTCTCGATTTCTTTAAGTTTATGCCGAAGCCCAACCGTCCAAGAAAAGACTTGTCGTTAAATGTAGATTCCCAACACCCATCACATTCATGAGCTTAATTAAAAAAAGTATTCCATCAGCCTACACTAATACTAGGGCTGTACTTTACACATATCATTGCGATCTTCTGTAATAAAAAAAGCACTAATATGCCGGGCGAGTCAGCCGAGCAAATCAAAAGAGTAAGTTTACCAACTAAACAATGACAGTATGATCAGCTTCTATGTATAATAATTCGCACATCAGGAAATCCATGGCTCACATCCACATTTAACCCAAGTTGCCTGGCACCCAAGCATTACTGATCACGATCTGCCTATGGAGTTGAAGCTTAATTGCTCACGCTCACATGGCCTTCTAAGGTTGTACCATATCTCATATACCATGAATCGCCTAATAAACGCCCACCCCCCAACAATACCTTAAGGGCAGAAATCGTGTAGTAGCTTTACCCCCCCCCCCCACCCAATCCGGATTTTTTAGTCAATCATGAAACAGACTACAAGCTTCAAACGTTTTAACGAAACCAATGTTTTACCCCCTTAAATCTTGGTTTTTCTGCACCTAAATTAACAAAATGATTCATAAATTTAACATTTAATGCAACATGATTCACACGAGCATTTGTAATCACGGAGTCGGCAATATTAGGCCTATGTGATCTATCATTATGTGCGCAATATGGATCTAGTCTAGAGAAAATGGTATCTATACTTGGGATTTCTTATTAGTACTGAAGTATCTCCTTGCAAACGTACAGATTTATTTATGTTCAGTTTGGCATTGTTGCATAATAACAATGTTTAAAACAATGTAACACAATCAACTTAGACGTTTGGAGGTCCCTAACTCCTGAACCACTTGACCAATTAGAAGAGCAATATGAAAAGGGCACATCTCCAGAGCAATACCTGTAAAATAAGCGAAGAACCAGCTTTATTCACCACATGGAAGAATTTATTTTCCTGATACAAAAAAAGCGTTACCAGTAGTTAGTAGTTAGGCAAATATCAACGTTACTCACGTTTTTAACAAGAAAACGGTAAGCTGTGTCCTTAATAGCGACTTTTTAGTTGTCAGGCGACCAAAGTCACCCGATTAAACAATTTCAGCCTTTTCTGTCGCATTGTTATTTATCCTCGGATGGCTGAAAACAGCCAAACTACCTTTGCTGTAAAGACATCGTGTCTAGTGGTTGCCATGCTCATATATATATATATATTATCTGGATGTTATCGTTTTATCTTGATGGGTGACACTAGTTTATTAGATCATTCTTCATCCAATATCTGACATAATTCAACGTTAAAACTAATTTTTAACCATCACCAACCTTCAAAACAGACATGATTCACCACCGGGAAAAATTTGTGTTGACGCATTCTTCATATCGGTTTCTATTGTTATCCAGGCCGGAAGCTCCGGCGGAAAGTGGACGCGTAGCTCAGGACGTGTGGAGCCTCAGTGGACTCGAGGTACCTCACGAGGTTCCACGCATCCAGACTCTGCAAACGCTTGAAACATTCAGTCCAATCTATCTGTTACGACGTTACTCTGCTTGGCGCTTTCCGGTCACAAATTGCCCGTCTGCTTTGAAGGTTGGTGATGGTTAGAAATTAATTTTAACTTTGAATTAATAAGATATTGGAAGGACGGGTAGCTGCCAGCACTGGGGCGTCAGGTTCGATCCTGGCGATGGGAAGTGTATATGTATGGGTTTTTCTCCGGTTGTTTTCCGCCCATTGCACGAGGGTTTCCTCCGGGTACTCCGGTTTCCTCCCTCATGTGGCAAAAAACAACTGTAATAATGGTGGTACTTCTTTCACTTAACATCTGCCGCCGGGGAATTTGGGTGGGTGGATGCGAGCATCGTCTCTATATATTATCATTATCTAATAAACTAAATTTGTGAATAAATGAGAATAAAGCCATTGTGTTAATGCTTGATTGAACCCAAATTACATACGTGAATGATCAACCTTTCCACAATGGATTTAGGCCTAAACGCCCACCCCGAAAAATATGTTAAGGTCAGAAATCTTTTAGTAGCTTTTTTAAAGCCCCTTTCACTTTTTAATGAATTAATTTTAGCTGCCCATGGGCATTTCTTAGTAAACTAAATACCTAACACAAATGTGTTTAATTTAGGTTTAAACTGGGCAAAATAAACTTGACAGTGAATAATTACACGAGTACAGTGGCAAATTTAAAATAATATCACTGCTTTTAACTTACTTTAACACACTGTCATCTTTCTTCAATGCCGCAGTTAAGGCCTTTTGCACTTTTGCAGAATCAACTGGAAAGTAAAAAAAAAAAAAGTATGAACTTTAAAATTTACAGGTGCTGACAGCTCATGACAAATGTAGCGACAACAAACTTAAAGCATTTATGTACACGTTAGTAATAAAATTTAAGAATAGGCATAATAATTTCGGGATCCCACAATCCAATTTGAAGTCTTCATAAAAGTTGGTCCCTGTCAAAATAAAAAAAATCTTACACATGGGGGCTCATGGCTGTACCAAATGACAGTTAATAATTTCATGTTTTTATTACTTCTGTAACACAAAGGTCACGCAGGCAAAGGAAGAATTGCTCAGCCTGTTTGGTTTTGTGTCAATTATTTTCCAGCAGTATTAAGGAACACTAGTTTTATACAATACTAGTTTCAAACGAACCGCTGGTCTTTTCAATACACCAAGTGCACAGCCATTTTAAGCCAACAATCTGTGCAGTTTATGTCAATTATATACAGACGTCCGGTTGCAGACACTCTTCAACTAATATGCTAAGATTTTAAAAAAAGAACATTTTGCCGGCCCCCAGCCAGGCCAGCTAAAAATGGTTTCTTTTGCTGAAAAAGTGCATTACCTGTCAAATTTTGCATTACTGTCCCAATGATGCTGCTTGTTGCTTGAGACTTGAAGTGCTGCCTCAGTAGCCCTACCGCACGGCAGTGGCGGATTTAAGGAACAAGCCTTGGGGGGTAAAACCCTACAAGGCCCCCTGCCTTCCTGAAATTCTGAGGACTTGTAGAACTTCTAGTTGTGACTCAACAACGTTCTTTGTTATTAGCTCTATTTTACTACTGATGCTTGGGGAATGAAGGCCCCTTTTACCATGAAGGCCCATGAAGGTCCTTTTACGTCGAAGGCCCGGTTGGATTAGGCTGGGGTGGTGAAAAGGACCTGGGTGTTTATAAGAGGGTTTCCAGGATTTTTCAATGGCAAGGCGGGGAGGTGACCACTCCATTAGAGATTCCGGTTCAGTGATGCCCTGATGAGGTGGAGATGTAGACCTCCGTTTCTTTGAAGCCTGTTGTAGAGTGAGGTTGATCAATTGAAGGAACTGTTCACTGTTGGTGGCGTGTAGCTTGTCGATTTGAGGTCTTAGATTTGTTTCCACTGGCTTGAGATGCGTCTTTGCCACGAGCGGAGCATGGGTTTTACCCGTAGGCAATTGATATCCAATTGGATTTTGGATGATTCCTTGAGCTTCAGTTTGTGTTTGATGGTTTTGAAGATTTCACACTGGTCTATTTTGAATTGTTCGTCTGATTCAGAGGTGAAGGGATGGTAATTTATGACCGGATCTGGTGGAGGAAGATTTGAGGGTGGGTCTAGTTCATTATCGGACCAGGATGAAGGTTGTGATTTGTGAGGAGAACAGAACGTTGGTGACGGTATGTAGGGGTCATCCTTGTTAGGTGAATGAGGTGTTGCGGGCAAGGTCAGTGTGATGCTCATCAGGGTGGGGGGGAGGGTCTCCTTTGGGGAAGATGGGTTATCTATGGCTGGGGGAAGTGGATCTTCCTGTTCATTTCCCTGTTCACTTCTGGTGTGTCGATTGGGGCTGTTGGGGGAGAATCAGTGGACATTGGCGATGTCACCCATGATTGTTGTGATATTGGAGTGGCAGAAGCCGAAGAGTTTCCTGAATTTCCAGGGGTCGATGGTAACTTCGAAATCGTGGCTGAAGTACGGGATTTCTTTGACGTGGGGGATTTGAATGGGTTCTTGGGTTTGACGTTTTTTCAGTTTTTGTTCTTTGCGTTTAGCAGAAAAGCGTTGGAGAGCTGAGATCACTTTCCAATCTTCATACGGGATTTGGATGCAGATCGAACACGTATTGTGGTAGAAATTGCAATGTCGATATTGGCACACGGTGACGTGCGGGTTTTTCCTATTCGGATTCTTTAATCCGGGACAGTTACATGATCCAGGGTCTTGGATTAATGGTAGTCTGCCGGAGTAAGGGTCTTTTAAAGGCGGGATTGTCGGCTTTAAAGTCTTTTACCATGGTGGTGAAGCAGTGTTGTTCAATCCTGGAGCAGAGGGGTGCTAGGCAGTGTTCCGGGTAAACACAAAGGGACGCGGCAAGGCAGGAACGGAAGTGAGCCTTGTTCTGGATTGTGACGTCAGAGAGTGGAGGCCGAACGAAAGGAGAGGCGGTGTCCGAAAGGCGTTGAACGTGCTGGAGGGAAGGTTGGTGCGGAGGGAGAGGCCACTTAACGGCACGCATGGGTGGATGATTTCTTGGAAAAAGAGGCTAACAGGGATGATGACCTGAAGAGGCATTGTAGGAAGAGGGGTGGTTGATGGTCCCGATTGTTGAACAAAAGGTTGGGTTGGCCGAAAGGCTAGGTACAGTTGGTTGTCGAGACCAAGCGGCACACGTCGACTGGCAGGTTCGTGGTGGACGAGCGACAGAGATGCTTTTGCCCATGCGATGAACGAATTCTAACGGCGTGGAGGGCAGATAGCCGAAGGGCAGATAGAAGGGAAGGCAGCCACGGTGATGGTGTAAATAATGACTCGGGAGCTCACTAGGGCGATAACCGAACTAGGCGGTCGGTGGAGATGGAAGAAGACCGAAAGAAGAACGTGATTAGGGAGGGGCCTGAGCCGATGCCGACGGTGCCTCGGCTTGACGTGAGGGTGAACATGACGTGGTCGAGGTGACAAGGCATTAGACCGAGAGAGCGACCGGCGATGTTGCGGAGATGGCCGAAAGGGAGATGTGGTAGAGGATGCAAGGTGTCGGTGTTATCGGCTTGACGTGGGTAGGCACGGTGTGGTCGGTGAATAAAAACAGTTGTTGAAGGGATGAACGAAAGGAGAATTTGGTTAGAGGCAACAGGTTGCCGGTGTGTCGACTCGGTGTGAGGATAGCCGTGGTGTGGACGATGAGGCAAGGCAGTTGACCGTAAGAGCGATTGGCGAAGTCGGAGCGATGACCGAAAGACCAATGTGGCGAAAGGTCATAGTTATTAGGCGTAATAGCTTGACGTGAGGGAAGTCTAGATGTGGTCGGTAAGACAGGACAGTTGACTAGAAGAGTGATTGGCAATCTTTGGGAGATGACCGAAAGGGGAATGTGGTTCGAAGCCTCAGGCACCTGTGTAACGGCTCGGCGTGTAGTAGCCGTGATGTGGGCAGCGGGGCAAGGCAGATGACCGAAAGAGCGATCGGCGGTGCTGGAGAGATGACCGAAAGGAGACTGTGGGTAGAGGTCCCAAGACGCCGTCGTACCACCTGATGTGGCGGTAGCCATGATATGGGCGAAAAACGAAGCAGTTGACCAAAAGGGCGGCTAACAGAATGAGGAGTTGACCGAAAGGGGAAAAAGTGGCCCAAATTGCACGATGTTGTCCATACATGATGTACTTGAAAATGGCGTGCGAGGTTGACGGTGCAGGTAGGTCGACCGAAAGAGTAGCTTGCTTCCCCGTGGGAGGATCGGAAGAAGAGTGGAGCCCTATGCGACGATGCTCTTCTCCTTTCTGCGGCGTGAGGTTCATATATAAGGACGAGTAGTCGACGCAGGGTTGCAGACCGAAAGGACAACCGAGCCGTTGAATGACAACGGGAATCAGGGGGGGGGGGGGGGTAGACCTTGAATAACAGGGCAGACGTAGGGGGCTGGCTGGGATGCGTAGAGTGGCAGCCGCAGACTGGAAGGCTGATGGTGGTGCCAAGTGATGACCGAAAGGTGCTCAATAATCTGTTTGTCAAGGTCGACATGGAGACGTCTGTGTGCGGTTGGCAGAAGATCCGTGAAGGTCTGGCGAGTTGGAAACATGAGGCGTAAGGATGGGTCATGGACGTCATGGCCTAGAGTGTAGCTATGTGAGATAGACCTGGAGACGACCGAAAATGGAGGGCTTGCTGGTGATGGTGACGGGCAGGGCAGGGAAGGCTAGGTGTTGACGGCGTGCATGTTGTGCGGGGACGCACGTGTAGCAGCCGTCAGGGACGAGGAGCGGGAAGCTGGTTCAAGAATGGTGTCGTAACCATGACCGAAAGGGCTAGATGAAGCTGGCAGGTGGTGCGGGAGTGATCCGGGATGAATGCCAGAGCCGACAACGAAATGCGCCTATCAGAAGAACGTGCAGCAGTCGTTGTGGCCGACAAGGGCTCAAGAAGAAGACCGAACGCAGAAAAACAGTAGGTTCAGCATGCTGAAGACAGGGCGACAGCTTGAGACAAAGTGATGGCGAGCTTCCCGAGCACGCATCCTTTATAGGGAGGGCCGCGCATGCGCGGTAGGGCTACTGAGGCAGCACTTCAAGTATCAAGCAGCATCATTGGGACAATAATGCAAAAATTGGCAGATACTGCACTTTTCACAGCATAAAGAAAGGATGTTATTCCAACACGCTAGCTCAGAGCTTGGCAGTAGGAAATTTCCCTATTATATTTTTATCCAATACTATCTGGCAGAAAGGGCTAATTTAACAGGGTTGGCAATTTCCGAGAAAAAGACCATTGCCGGCCCCCAACCAGGCAGGCTAAAAATGGTTTCTTTTTGCCTAAAACTTACTTAACCTGTTAATTTAGCATTACATTGTCCCAATGTGATGTTCCCCTGGAGGCTTCTTCTGGTACGCAGGCACCTGCTTGCATGTCCCACTGCGCAAGCGCGGAGCAGTCCTCCCTAATAAAAGCGAGAGCGCGGACGCTTTCGGAATTCATTTTACTCTCAATATGTCAGGCGGTGATTCGAGGGGGGAGGTAGGGCAGGAATTAGGTTAAGTATGTTTTAGGTAAAAAGAAACCATTTTTAGCCAGCCTGGCTTGGGGCCGGGGGAAAAACATTCTTTCTTTATTGCCAAAACATATTAACCTGTTAATTTACCATAAACAGACCTCGTCAAAATTCGGTGACGGGCACCCCGGGATGCAAGCAGGCTTTCCCCAAAAAAATTGTCATCTGGAAGAGAAAAATTTTGCACTTTATTGAGAACAGTGTGGAAACAGGAATTTGGATCTCTTTCGTACGAGTTGGTGGTCCTGGAAAGGACCGTTGTTTTGGTTTTGCTTCCTTCTGCTTCGTTCTGAGTACTTAAGGGGCCTTGACCACAGTGCTGGCTGCGACGATTGTTCCCAGCCGGTGTAGTCCTGTTTCTTCCCTTGACGTATCCCTCAGGTAGTGGGAGGTGACGGTTGATTGACGACGCCAGGATGTTGCTGCCAGGATGCTGCTGCCAGGATGCTGCTGCCAGGATTTCTTCGATCGGGGTGGCGTTGTGATGGGCCCATGATGTGGAGATTGCTCTTACCTAATGTGCCGTCACCCTCACGCTCTTACTCATTTTTTGTTTGTCGCAAGCTGCTTCGATTGTCTTTCCGATCCAACGGGATACCATAGCGGTTGAGGTTTCGCCGTTTTGGGGGTCAACTGGGAGGAATAGTTGGGTTCTGCCTCTACGGATGTCTACATGGTGTGTGCGGGCTAGATAAAAGCAGTAGCGCTCTGACTGGACAGAATAGACTATCTGGTTCGTTGCCTACAATGTTGGATAGGGCCGGAAACGTGATTGGTTTTGATGGTTCAGATGGTTGTGTTTTTGCTCTGAAGGATGCTCTTGGGTGTAGCGTGACAAGAGGAGAAGTTTGGTCCGAAAATGCAGTAAGCTGGGTCTGCTGAGAGAGCTTGGATTTCGGAACATCGTAGACTGGCTGCCATGGTTACAAGAAAGACAGTTTTCCGGGTCATGAGATGAAGAGAGGTGTCCTGCATTGGTTCGTATGGTTCTTCCATTAGGGATTGAAGACAAGGGATAGGTCCCAGTCGGTTACAGATCGTCTGTTTGTTGGACATTCTCCTTTTTGGTGTAAGCCAGGGCTGTTGTGTTGTCAGCTTGGACCTGGATTACCTTGTGTTGAATCAGTGGGAGGAAGTGTTGAAGGGCGAGCAGAATTGCTCGCAGCTCGAGGATGTTGATGTGGTCTTCGCAGGATGTTGGCCAAAGGCCAGATATCTCCAGGTTGTTTGGATGTGTGCCCCCACCGATTTTCTATGCATCTGTGAAGATGAGATCGGGTGGTGCTTCGTGGAGGGGAAGTGTCTTCGGGAGGTTTGTGACATTGGACCACCATAGGAGAGTTTCGAAGAGAAAGTCGTTGTTGAACGGTCTTGGCTTGTCGGGTTGTTTTTGGTTGATTGACCAGTTGTCTATGCAGTGATGGGGTCTCTGACCATCCATCGACCGTAGGGAACGAGGTTTGCCATTGCATCCGTCTTTCCAATGAGGGAATTTAATTCCTAGGAGGGAAGTTGGCTTGTTTGCGAACGAGCCGGATGTGTTGAAGGAGGTCCTCGATTCGGTCTGGTGAGGGAGAAATTCTTGCCAATAGTAGGTTGAATGAGGCCCCGAGGAACGTGAATGTTTGTGCTGGAGAAAGTCGTGACTTTGCGTAGCTCACGCCAAAGCCAAGACGGTTTAACAGGAAGATGGTCTTGTCTCTGTTGAGCTCCAGAGTGTGGGAGTCCGAATTGTTGAGGACCCAGTCGTCTAGATAAGCACTGGCTTGGATTTGGTGTTGGTGAAGCTTTGCTGGGATTGGCTTTAACATCATTGTGAAGATTCTTGGGGCTGCATTTAGGCCGAAAGGAGGCAGCAGAATTCGTAGACCTTTCGGTCGTAAATGAAGCGGAAGAGATGGGTGATCGCTGGATGAAGGGAGACATGAAAGTAAGCATCTTCTAGGTCGATTGAGACTGTCCAGTCGTTCTGTTTGAATGAAAGACGAATGGACTCAAGAGTTTCCAATCTTCAAGTGTTCGTTGTGGATGTATTTGTTGAGAGGTTTCATATTGAAAATCAGGCGAGAGCCTCCTGACTTCTTTGGTCGGGTAAATATGGAGCTGTAAAAGCCTGGACCCGGCTTGTGGCATTCCTTGATTGCTTTTTTCCGAAGGAGTTCCGAGACTACGAACGAAAGGGACTCTGTGATTGGTGGAGAGAACTTCCACAGGGGGAAGGATTTTAGCGGTGGCTGAATTAGGAGTATCGGTCGAAAGTCATGTTTGATGAGCGAAAGGACGTCCGTGTTGTGGGTCAGTTCTTGCCAGGCCGGAAAGAAGGGGTGGAGTCTTGCGCCGACCGGAAGGCAGGATAGGCAGGAGGCGTCATTGTTGGATTTTGCGAAAGGAGCTCCTGCCCCCTGGTGACGAGTGACGACTTCGGCGGTCGGGAGTTGCGGCTCGCTTCTGTTAGTTCCGTTGACCGGAGCGGGATCAAGGAGAGTCTGACTGAAAGGGCTGTTGGCTTTTCGGCTGAAAGGAGAAGTTTTCATTCGTTCGGAACGGAGGCGGTGTAGAAGCGGCTTTGTTCCATTCATCCGGCGGAGGGTGGGAATTAGGGCGTGTTCTTCTTCTGAAAGGAATGGTTGGACGAAGGGTTTTGTTTTTGTGATTTTGGTTTCCTTGAAATGTCCAAATGTGGGGCTAGGGTCGGAATAAGGCCACGAAAGAGGGTGTCTGACTTATGAATGGGCTGGTTGTGGAGACGATGCCGCGTGGAGACATTCAGGTTGTTGGCGGATGAAAGGGCTATTTCCCGGTGAAGGAGGGTGTTGTTGAAGAGGGCTCTGGTCGCCCAATTTAAGGAGTGATAAGTAGCGAAGCTTGCTTTCTGGAAGAGCTGAGAGATCAGGGATGAAAGGTTCCGTCCACGGAGAGTTTCTTGCACAAGGCGTTGACGGCTGTATTGAGGACGTCAGCCTGGGAGGCGGCTCGAAGGCATTTGTCGTTTTCATAGAGAACGAAGGTTGGGATTTCTGCTTTCTTACGGATGGAGAGAGCAGTGCCGAAGTCCATCTTGATTTCACCGCAGAGGAATTCGCATTCGGAATACGTGTCAAAATTGTGTGGGTTTGTGGCGCCGTCCCCGAGAGGGCAAAAGAAGCTATTCTCACGGCCGGGACTATTCTAGTGGTTCTTTGTCAAGTATAAGATGGTCGCCTTTTCCGAGGAGGGAGCCTTAGTTTCGGAGGAGGCACGTCAGAAGGGTTGTCGATTGACCGAGAAGGTTGTGTGGTTTGGAGCCCCTGTCACAAAGAGCGAATCCAAACCCCGTCTTAAGGCCCCGGTTGATGACTGGGGTGACGGCAGACTGTAATGGCTTAAATAGGAAACAGTCCGGTACCGTTTCTTTGACTGTCTTAAGAAGAGCTGCAAGTGGCAGAGTAGGGTCATCAGCAGAGTCATCCGGGAAGTGAATCCGTCTTTCGGGCGTAGAGGAGAATGACGGACGAAGGGATCGTCTGGGATGCAGATGTTGGAGAGGGGCCGGCGGTAGAGGTCCCTTGCTTGTGGGAGGAGTGGTGGTCTTTCTTGTTTTGAAGGCACCAGGAGGAGAAGAAGCGCAGCGCTTGTGGCTTTTGTGGCTCAAAGTCGAGGCGACCAAATCTTGAGTGCGGGCGTGACGGGCAGAAGACGTGCACGATGGCGGAGGCATCGGATTGTCTTTCATCTTTCGGACGGCGTCGTGGACGATGTCATGGACTTCACTACGTGTGATGCTGCGGCCCATGTGATAAGAATTGGACGAGAGGTCCAAGGTAGAGTTGCGGGCAAGCGAGCGAGCGGTTGTCGCTCGGCAGAGATTTCTCTAAGCTTCCCGATAGTTGTCCTTCGCAAGTTGTAAGTTATGACGAAGGGATGAGAGATCCGAGGGTACTGCAGGTGGGGTGCGTTGACCAGCCTGAAGAGGAGACCCCGAAAGGGCGTTTTCATCGCCGAAGGGAGCATCAATGAAAGACGCAGGAGTGATTGGAATGGCGGCGGCAAGGTCGAGACCGGAGACCCAGCAGTTGCCAAGGGTGAAGGGAGTAAGCGCACGAGGGAGAGCAGCTAACGAAGCAGGAGCGTCAGAAGCGGCGGCCACCTTTGGTTGAATCCAAATTCCGTGAGGAAGGCGGGGAACCTCGCAGCGAGGTGGCATGTAGATACCTCTGGAGGAAAATGAATGCCGAAAGCATCCGCGCTCTCACTTTTATAAGGAAGGAATGCGCCGCGCATGCGCAGTGGGACATGCAAGCAGGCACCTGTGTACCGGAAGAAACCTCCAGGGGAACATCACATTGGGACAATGTAATGCTAAACCAACAGGTTAATGTGTTTTGGCAATAAAGAAACTAGTTTTGGACAGGGTACTGGTAAATACCGGTAAAAACCTGGTAAATACCAACTAAGTGGAAAAAATGTTATTTTATAATTATTTTTTTTATTACATGAATTTTTTAAGTTTGGAGCCTAACTGCTCGTTAACACTAATAGTTGTACTTAATAATTCTATTTGAAACGAAAATTCAAGTTAACAGAATATAGTGAAACTACTACCACAGAAACTTTCATAATGAGAATTTATGCATTTCAATTTTAATTTTTGAACACACAATTATGAATATTTTGAATCTAATCTTTTGAATTGAAGACACTTTTAATTATATTTAACCGTATTTAATTTTTAAAACTAATATAATTATATGTTGCACACCTAATTTTGTCTTTAAACTGGGAATAACTGGGAAAAAGTAGTTGTTCCCGGGGCGGTAAAAACCCATTAAAACTTGGTATGAACCATGCCAACCCTGCTAATTAAGCAACTATTTTTGGAATACAGAAAAAAACACTGCCTTCCCCACAGCCACAACCCTTTAAATTTATTGGGACTAACTGAACTGAATCATCAGATGATTCACTTCCGTCATCAGACTGGCTCAAGCGCAATCGGCCGAATGCTAAACGAAACTAAATTAAATAGAAACGAAATTAAATACACGAAACTATCGTCTGCTACCATGAGAGCCCTCCACAAAATTTTGAACATATCCGTCTAAAGTGCTCATTTTCGCAACACGAATACAAATACTCCTTAAAAGATGTTGGAATACTCGACTGTCTTCATTAGGCATTGTGCAGTGTCTTGCTTCTATTTACGTCATTGTTATCGCTGCAATTCAAATTCGGACTGGCCTGTAGCCTATGGTATCAGTCAGCCTTGTCCCACTTGTCACGCAGACAATTTTTTAGGTCGTCTCCCATGATATAATTAATCGCTGGATTAGAGGGGGCCTGTATATTCATCACCATTGAAAAATATAAGCCACTGATGAATATACAGGCTCCCTCCAATAC